>PVKS010051806.1:0-10994 GCA_004027875.1 Aplodontia rufa | reverse complement strand
AAAGCTAGATCTGGGGACCAAAGAGAGTCTGAGTGTTCAATCTGTTAAAATACTGCTCTGTGCATGGCTCTACTGAATGAATGGTGCTTGTTTTGTTTTGTTTTGTTTTGGTATTGGGAATTGAACCCAGGAGTGCTTAACCACTGAGCAAAATCCCCAGCCCTTTTTATTTTTGTCTTGAGACAGGGTCTCCTAAGTTTCTTAGGACCTCACCAAGTTGATGAGGCCGGCTTTGAACTTGTGATCCTCCTGTCTCAGCTTCTGGTGCCACTAGGATTAAAAGAGTGCGCCACCACGCCTGGTGAATCGTGGTTTTTCTTTAAATATTTGAGATACTAAAAGTTTCTATTTTGACATAAAATCAATATGGAAGAATTGGGACTTTGAGAACAGAGCTGTGTGTTCTTCCAACACATTGTTTCTCAAGTTTTCAGGAAATAAAATATGCTTACAAACGAAATACAGTTGCAGGTAGAAATGATTCGTGTCAATACTTGTTATCTATATTTCCATACATGTCAATTTATAAAGCAAATACTTCAAATTCATTTCTACAAAATTTAATAACAGCCTACTCTAAGCAAAGCTATAACTATGCCCTCTGAGATTAACCAACAAATGCTCTTTAAATAGACCTTAGTTGTTCCCCACAAAGCAACAAGTTTCTGGAAGAAGATATAATATGCTCTGAAAGAGACAGACTTGAACTGAATTTTGACTCTCACTCTTTTTTTGTTTTTGTTATTTTTTGGGTTTTGGTATTAGGAATTGAATTCAGGAACATTTTACCACTGAGCTATATCCCCAGTGTTTTTAAAATATTTTTATTTTGAGACAGGGTCTTGCTAAGTTGCTGAGGCTGGCTTGGAAGTCACGATCCTCCTGTCTTAGTATCCCAAATTCCTGGGATTAGAGGTGTGAGCCACTGTACCTGGCTTCAATTCTTATTCTTCTTTTATAATTTATTTTTTTATTATTAGTTCAGCATGTTCTTATATATTGAAGGGATTCATTGCTATACATTCATATATAATGTAACTTGAGCCCAATCCATATCCAGTATCTCCCCCCTTTGTCCACTCCCCTCTATTGTTCCTTCAACGTAATTCATGCCATTACATATATAAATGACCGTATACATGTATATTAATTTTTGAATTCTCAAGATTTAAATACCTGTTTGAGTATTATTTGGCTTCTGAGGGGAGTCAAGTGTACCATACAGAACATACAGAATTGATAATGTCCTTTTCCCTTCCTCGCAATTCTCCCTGATTACTCTCCCCAATAGGTATAGTTTGCCCAGATTATGTGTTACTTCAAATTTGGTATGTATAGTATGTATAGTAAATCAACTTGTCTAACTTATACCCTATCCTTGGTTTTACTCTAGCTTATGCAAATGAGACCAAACAGTCTTAACATTAGTGTGACCTTGGGAAAAATACATTAAAGTCTATGAGTCTTAAGGTCCTCATCAGACAAGACTTGGGAATTTTACTACTTAATTCGTGGTGTGATTACACAGATTAAATGAGATAGTACACACTAAGACACTCAACAAAGTTCCTGGTATATGGAAATATCCAAGCAATGTTACTTTGAATCTGCCTTCCCACTTGGTTATTTTAAACCTGTCAGACAATGGCCGCTGAGTCAGTGGAAACCCAGAAAGTGGCTGATCCACTCCAGTAAGCAATCTAAATAACACACATGACAGGAAAGAAAGTGAACAATATACCCAACAAAAGGATTTAGCATACACATAATGCTTTCATACATTTCAAAGGGCCCTCCCTTATCTGTACTTTACACAATTTCTGAGGCAAATGAACAAATTCAGGTAAAGATAAGTTCAATGACTCGTGCAAATCATGGGGGCTAACTTAAACTTGATTGGTTCAATCCAAAGGCTGAGTTCTGAAAATTCTAAAATCAATTCCAGGTTTTGAATTTGGGAGGTGTGAAGTTTCTTACTGCTAGTTGCTAACAAATCATGCATTAGCCAGCTAAAGTCTAAGTTATTCCATGGCATATGGGTCGTGTTAAGATGCAATCTGGAAGTAGGAATGAATGGACTGCACTGGACTTTTTTTTAAGAGAAAGGGACAGTTAAAGAGAAAGAATCACTTTTATTTAGTTTTTCACATGACTTTCATTGCTCTGACACTTTGCTGTATACATGGTGCTGGGGTTTGAACCCTCCTCCTTGTGCATGCCACGCAAGCATGGTAACCACTGAGTCACTGCTCCAGCCCCTACAGTTGACTATTTGAGGTATGGCTTATAGAAAACAATGAGATTCCAATATCAAAGAACTATTTTTCTTAGTTTCTTATGCTAAACAGTGGCTTCAGGGGAATAAAATTGTTTTACAATTATTTATTGTACATTTTCCTACCAGGTGAAACGATGCCTTGGTAACTGGGCAAGACACTGTCTCAAAGCTCTGTGGTAGAGTACCCATGGGTTCAATCCCCAGTATAAGAAAAAGTAAATATATACATAAATGCATACATAAAAATAAAAAATAAATTATACATTTTCCTGCTTTGATATTGGATCATACTTATGCAAAACATTTCCATTTGGGAAAACTGGGCGAATGATGTTATTTATTAACAGTGGTTTTATTAAACTGATATTGAAATTTAATAATTAAAGCGTTGAGTGTGACAAAATACCCAAGAAGTCATCTCCCTAAATACAAGGTAAACTTTGAAATTTAAAAACATGAAAAATAACACCAGAGTAAGGAGGCTCCCAGACACTAGAACAAGGTATGCACCAGCATGCAGGTACCCAAGTGGGTAGAAACAGATTAGAGTCCCAGCAAAAGAGTAATGGGTGGGTTCGTTAGGGCTCCTCAGACATCTTTTTTCTTTATCAACTATATTACTGGCTCAAACACTATTTTTGAAAGAGAGTACCGCTAGAGCGGCCATTAGTATTACAGTATTTAGGCAGGACCCTTATGAGAACTCAGATAGAAGCCCGAGATACCTTGTTTACCTGTGCTTGGTTGGCCTTGTTGTTTTCTTC
The DNA here is from genome assembly GCA_004027875.1 of Aplodontia rufa. Taxonomy (NCBI): domain Eukaryota; kingdom Metazoa; phylum Chordata; class Mammalia; order Rodentia; family Aplodontiidae; genus Aplodontia; species Aplodontia rufa. The sequence continues at coordinate 7,952 of PVKS010051806.1, read as the reverse complement.
TCCTTTTGTTATTTACCTGCATTACTCACAATCCTATTACCTGCTGTGGAAGGTTCTAGCACTCATTGCTCCATCAAAACTTGGGTATCGTGGTTAGTGAAAGAAAACAGATTTATTCAAAACCAGCCTTGAGGAAGATAGAATAGACCTTTTCTGTCTCAAATCTTTATCTTCAGGGGGTTCAGGGGCATGAACACCTTTTGTAAGGGAAGAGGTGACCTGGGCACGGTCATACTCCTGTAATCCCAGCGACTCAGGTGGCTGAGGCAGGAAAATGGCAAATTTGAGACCAGCCTCAGCAACTTAGACCCTCTCTCAAAATAAAACAAAAAGGGCTGGGGATGTAGCTCAGTGGTAAAGTGCCCCTAAGTTAAATCCCCATTACAGAGGTGGGGGCAGGGTGGAGGGAGAGAAGTAGAGGCACTTTGGGACAAAAGGCAGGAAATATGTATATGTAAATTTAGCTAGGCTGCACTAACCACAGAAACTGTCACAATTCCTGTTTCCTTGGTGCTTTCTTGGGCCGGGAGGTAGCTTTTGGTTTCCATTTTCAGCAGGAGGAGGTTCACAGAGAGGGAAAAAAGTAAAACGAAAAAAGTAAGACAAATACCAAACTCCTTCTCACCCCCCCCAAGAAATTGGGGGAAAAAACGTAACTTGGGCTTTCAGTTTTAATGAGGTCCTATTATAGTCCTCTGCTTCCAAATTCCTTTCTTCAAAAGATATTACCATTATGTCAAAATATCACTCATCTCCCAATTATCTTTCTCCTTTTAGCAGGAATTATTAGTGATTTTACAGAGAACCCTGGATATATTGAAGATTTCCACCCTGATTATCTTGGTCTGGACATTCGTCCCATGGCTTAGGTCTTTTCTTCCTCCCTTTGCATACTGGATGTTGGCAATGTCTGCATCTAATCCATGTTCTCCAAATAACCAGAATGTTCAATGAAATACATTGTGTTTTACCCAGTCTGAGGAATTAAATTGACAGGGCAAAGTTATTTTGTTCTGCTTCATTGTAGGAGAAACATTGTCTTAAATGCCAGTGACAGACACTTTTAATCAATAAAAATGATGAGTGACAGTCTTCCCACCACTGAGCTCCTTTAATACTAAGCGGTTTAGCTTTTAAATCTCACAAAGTCTATCCCTCATCCCGCTTCCTCAAAGTTCTATATGCAAGACATCATTTTTCTTTTTGATTTTTCTCCCTCTGATGTCTTTTCCAACGTTTCTTTTTTCTTCTCTCCCTTGATCCTTAAGCCAAGGCCACCACTTCTATTTTGTATGAGATATATTATTCCTTCTCTTGTTAAAATATCTAATTTGATCATTCTGTGCCTAAACATCTCCCATTGATTATGAAATCTGCAGGACTCTGCCCTTGGTTACTTGCAATTACGGTTGAACAGAATCCTGGGCAGTTACTCTAGGATTCAATTATCATACACATGCCCATAGCACACTTGGCTCAGTCAGGTGTAATACCCAAAGCATTTGTTTCTAAGATTTAGAGTTCCACAAGGTAAATTTGGGGGTAGTAATTAATTTAGGTAATCTCTTTAAGCTGTCATAAACTTTTATTTGAAAAAGCTGACAATCAGATAAATAGATATGGATTTTAAATCGTGGCATCTGTCTTACTTTAAGAACTAGGCAACTATAATGTTTTTGCTACACATTTTTATTCAAATAGCAGTTTATAAAGACAAAATTCTTCCTAAATCAGTTCAAACACTAATTTAGGAGGAAGTATTACACAATTTTCTTCATCTGTTGTTTCTGACCTGATGAAAGTGTGCTTTTCCATCAGAATATAATTGAGTATTATTATGGTTTGGATGAAAGGAGTCCCCCCAAAACTCGTGTGTGACAATGCAGGAAGGTTGAGGTGAAATGATTGGGTTATAACAGCTTTAACCCAATCAGGATTAACTGGCATGTGAAGGAGGAGGTTGGTCATTGGGGACATGCCTTTGGGGTATAGATTTTGCATGTGGCATGGAGTCCCCCTCTCTGATTCCTGGAGCCGTGCCTTCTGCATGATGTTCAGCTTCAGCCCAAGCCCCTAGGAATGGAGCCAGCCTTCTATGGACTAACATGTCTGAAATCATGAACCCTCAAATAAACTTTTCATCCTAAAAGTGTTCTTGTTGGGTCTTTTAGTCACAGCAATGGAAAAGCTGACTAAAACAGATATATAGGTAGAAAATGAAAAGTTAAATTAAGCTGCATTGTTTTGAACTAAATTTAAGTTAATTCACATCTTTTTTTATCATGGATTGGGCCAGTTTCCAGTCTTTCCAACTGTAAATCCCGAATGCATCTGAGATATTAAAATGTAATAGGATTATGAGTCAGTCTCTGTGTTGAGAGGGTACAATTTTATTTTGTCAGAGTATGGGGACTGAGACCCTGAAAGTATTTGTGATATCAAGTGATGCAGTTATCTTTAGCATTTCAAGTTCTAAAACATAGCCTTAATATGCTTGATGAAATGACTTCCATATAATGGGGTTATAAAGAACTTCTTTGCTTTGTATAACTCTAAAAGTGTACTTTAGACTTGCTGTGACTTTATTGATGCTCGGAGTTTCTGGAGTTTTCTTTAATTTAATACAAGTCTCCTTTTTGTTCCTGCCTCTGGGTTTCTAGAGTATTTCACTAACCTTTAGTACAGTGCCCCAAACACTTCAGATTTTATCTGTCATACATAACTTTGAGTGCAAGTTCCGTGCTCTGTTCAGTTTCCTATCCCCCTGCCTAGCGCAGTGCTTGGTACCAAGGTGGCACACAGCACACGTCAAGGGAATGAACAAATTAAAAAATGGCTATAAAAGGACAGAATATATGTCACTGCAATTTTTCCTTTCATTGTAAATCACTTTCAAGGGATGATATTTCTGGTAATTAGAAATATTGAACACCCTGGAAACCTGAGAAAGTCTTAGTCTCTGCACATGAAAGACACCTAAACAAATCATAAAATCTATACTAATTTTCTCAGTCATAAATCATTTAAACTGACCTTGAGGACATGCCTACTGATATGATTAGAATTGCTGTTTCATGCTAATTTATTATCGATCCACACAATCACGAACACCTCTAACCCCAAAAAAGTCAAAATATGATATCAAGTTGTAATGTGATACCTCTGAAAATGTAATAAATTGGGAATACCACCTTCCTTCTGAAGTTTTGGAACTAGAAAATATGTTACTCTGAGGGGTGGTCGTTTTATACAATATAGTCCACTTGTGTTAATAACTTAGATTGATAAAGTCTAATTGAAAAAATATGGTGCCTTCTGTTTAGAGAATTTCATCTGAAGTTATAAATTGTATTTAAACTATCAATGGGGAAAGTACTGGCTATTTGTTTAGCTATTTAGAATAGTGCCAAATAATATAAGACTAGCACTTCAAAGTGGTAAAACTGGGCTGACAAAGTCCTTTCGGAACAGCCAACTGTGGGTATCTAAGTGACATAAGACTAGGTCACTGCTCCAGACTGGTGCTTGAAGACAACACTCAAACCTTTTATACTATTCACTTTGTGCAATGGTCACATCTTATCTACCTATTGTAGATAAACCGTAATGAGTCAATTAACTTGGAAATCAATTACCTATGGCAACTTTGTCATATGAATGAACAGTATCAAAAAGTTTAAATTGACCAATAATTTGGTTTAGAAATTCTGGATTAGCACACACAATAGGATTCATGATATTTATTTATTTTTGGTACCAGGAATTGAACCCAGAAGGACTTAACCACTTAGCAACATCCCCAGCCCTTTTATCTTTTATTTTTTTTATTTTGGGACAGGGTCTTGCTAAGTTGCGTAGGGCCTCATTAAATTGCTGAGGCTGGCTTTGAACTTGTGATCCTCCTGCCTCGGCTTCCAGAGTTGCTGGGATTACAGGTATAAGCCACTGCACCTGGCAGGATTCACGATTTTTGAGATGCAACTTTTGAACTGCCTATTTTTATGTTAATACTAGCCATATATAGTAGACACATGAAAGGTTTTAAGAATATATCATAATTTTGACCATGGGATGAGTTTACTTTTAAACCTAAATATTCCTTGTAAAAGTTGAAAACCAAAATTAATCCAGAACAATATTTTTTCATAAGCAATGGATACTCCTTGTCTTTTCCCAGCAGTCCTCTAAGAAGGATGCAGGTGTTGGCTAAGCTTTTTGCTAGGTCTAATTCCAAGAGAAGAAAAAAGTACATTTGTTCATCTTATTTGTATTCCTTCCTTCTTTTCCAGCATTTCCAAATTTGTTTTGTGAAAGTATACATTTTGTAATTCGTTAATATATGTGCAGTGGAGCCTTTGAAGGTAAATGGATGGCTATGGAAGAAATTATGCTGAGTAAAATCAGCTTAACCCAGAGAACCAAGGTTCGAATGTCCTCACTCATCTGTGCAAGCTGGAGCTAGACCCTGGCCATTGAAAAAGGAGGTCTAGTATCATGTTTTAAATCCAGATAAGGTGTAATGACATACAAACTAAGGCATTTGTAGAGATGTATTGGGAAGGGTATGGGGAGGGATAAGGGTGGGTGACTGAGGGGGGGTGGCTCTTGGGGGTAAATCTAATTTTCAGAATTTATATATATTCTATTGTTTTGTTATAAGCATGTTTGATTGTTCAACAAATAAATTTCTTAAATAAAAATAAAAAATATATGTGCAGTGGGTGAGGGAGAGAAGTGAAGGAAGGAAAGATGGAAAAGATTTCTGATCAAGCAAATTTGGGTTTCTCTAAGTTAAAAAAAAAACTTAAACAAGACTCTTCCATATCCAACCATATCCAATAATACAAAACTTTGTATTTATTTAAAATGTATTAATTATACTAATGATCTTTGAGTTGATTTTTAAAAATCCAGTGTCTCAAGGGATATTAAAATTCTAAGGAACAGATTTTATGTAATGTAAGAATAGACAGTAAACTCCTTTTTGTAAAGAGTGAGGGACAGTGAGAGAGAGAATCAATTTTATTTAGTTTTTTTATGTGGCTTTTGTTACTCTGATACTTCATTATGTATGTGGTGCTAGGGTTCAAACCTGCATACTCACACATGCCAGGCAAGTGCAGTAACTGCTAAGCCACCACTCCAGCCTGACAGTAAACTCCATTGAGGGGAGGAACAATTTTTAATTAATTTGTTTGTCCCTATTGCCTAGCAGATTGAACCAATTCATTCTGGTTCACATATTCATAAGCACATACACAGATCACAAATTTAGAAGGATACACTGCACTACTCTGTTTAGACAATAGCTACAAGCCAAATTGAAACTGTAGAAAATGGTCACTCTTACATAGTAACCTAATAACTGGGCTGGGGCTATGGTGCAGTGGTTGAGTACTTGTCTACCATGCATGAGGCCCTGGGTTCAATCCCCAGCATTGAAAAAAAAAAGGTAAAAAAAAAAGTAACTCAACAAGAAAAAGTAAAACTGTGCAAATTTGGAAAACAATCCTATCAAGTGAACACTGGTTGCTCCCAGAAGCCTGAGGCAGATCTCAAGTTTGAGGTCAGTCTGGGAGACTTGGTGAGACCCTGTCTCAAAAAAAAAAAACAGCTTAAAAAACAAACAAAAAACTATGTATATAGTTCAGTGATAGAATGCTTGCTTACCCAGAGTACAGAAGGCCTTGGGTTTCTTTTTTAAATCATATATATATATATATAAAGAATACTGGAGATATTCAAAGAAAATGGTAAGAAATTTGGAATTATTTTCCTTGAAACACCTACTTACATTGCTAATATTTTGCAACCAAGTTGGATCTTGCAGCAAAGTAAGTAGCTAAGTGTTTTTGTAGCATGAGTGCAGATGTGTACTGTAAAACTGGGACCCCTAATATCTTTTGAAATGGATACTGATCAGATTAAAGCTGTATGCAAACAAAGAAACCTGTTACTGACAACCTAGACAGTTTTCTGAGCTGAATCTCTTTCAAGGGAACCCTATGTGTCACTCAACACTGCATTAAGAAGACAAAAATTGGAGAAACTGTTAAGGTGAGCTTTAATTAATTGTAACTTGTCACAAGTCATATTGGCAAAATAGAAGGAAGTGTTAACATAGGGTTCAAATAAAGAAGTGTCAAAGAGGAATATGTGTTCATATGTCAGCAATAAAGGTCTTTTCTTATTTTAAGAGAGAGGGACAGTGAGAAAGAGCATCAATTTTTATTTTAGTTTTTCATGTGGCTTTTGTTGCTCCGAGACATCTTTGTGTACGTGGTGCTGGGGCTTGAACCCTCGTATGCCAGGCAAGCACCATAACCGCTGAGCCAGTGCCCCAGCCCTAGCAACAAAGTTCCTTAAGCAAGCAAAGTTGGAGCCCAAATGCCTGGAACCATCACATTACCAGAAGAAATGGCTTTGCCACTTGGTGCTCCACAAACACTTGGGAGGCAGCTGGCAGGAAAACAGTTTTATTCAAAGCCAGCACTGAGAAAGACAGAGCAGATCTTTTTCCAGTTTTGGGGGCCTCAGGAGCATGGAAACCTTTTATAAGAGGAGGCCAACTGGGACAAAAGACAGGAAATATACATATGCAGATTTAGTTAGCTGGAGAATGTTTCACTGTTAATTTCCCTGGTGTCTGTCCTCAGCAAAAGGAAGTTTTTTTGTTTTGTTTTTTTCAAGTTTTTATTCTCAGTGTGAGGATATTCCCCTGTTTCAATGAGAGCAGTGTTGATGTACAGATTCTCTGTGCTGGATTTAAGAACATAAACTTCACACAATTCTTTAGCAGCTTCTCATGCACACAGGCTGTGTGATTTGGAAAATGTAGACAACTTTCTGAACCTCAGTTTCCTAAATGTGTAAAAATGAGGATAAACCATAGAGGTTTGTGAGGAATAAGTACGAAAGTGTGTCTGAAATGCTTTGTGCAGGGTCTGGCTGTAGTATGGCTAAATTAAATGGTAATAGTGTATTACTTCTGCTGTGGCTGTGTCAGATCTTCTGTTTTCCAATCTGTCTCCCAATTTTTAACTGTAGCATGTGCACTCTTTACATGGTAGCTTAAGTTGCATTATTTCTGGATTTTTCTATTTGAAGCCAATCAGCTCTTCCATTTGGGCCAAGCTGAGGGTATCTCTGGGTAGAAGCCTTCTTATTTCCAAGGTTTGTTCTGCATTGTTTTAATCCTGGAATACCCTTTGCCCCAACTCACTAAACCTACTCCATGGTGTGAGAGATTTTGATGTCTCTGCTTCCTGTGCTTAAAAACCCTGTTAAGTTTTGTTTAAATGGGCTTTTAAATATGCCATTTCATTTTTATGTCATTTATTTATTATTTATATTTCACTCTCTACCAGAAAAGATTAGAAGTGGCTAAGTAGTGTTCCAGTAAGCTTAAATCTAATCTCTGCATTAAAAGCCATTTATTATCTGAGCAATGAAAGGAATTCCTTGGATGGTAGTGGGAAGAGATGTTTATAGGGAGACAAGTGAAAGTAAAGGAGGAACCATATCGTTGTTGCTTTTCAAGCACAAAGATTCAAGGTCTGAGCTTTTCAAATGTTAGAATCATAAAATTAGAGGCCAGGGAAGGACTTTGGGCATCAGTTTGGAAGAAAGCCTCATTTTAACAATGATGAAATGAAAGCCCCCAAAGCAAAGTGGCTGTAACCAGTTAGTGGCATCATCATTGTGTTTTAAATAGTTAATACTTAAGAATAAATTGATTGTATTATTCTAGTTACCTATAATGCTAGGAAGGTGGACTGCCTTTCTATAGCATTATATGCCATATGTTTGCATCACATCTTATTTGAGGCAAAGAACACAGATAGAAAACATTTACTGAAGCTGGACCCATGCACTTAAAGCAATGGGTAAGTCTGAGCACCACCACCCCCACACCACTACAAGAGGGAGGGGTAAAAATCAGCAACTAATGC
>PVKS010051805.1:0-11010 GCA_004027875.1 Aplodontia rufa | reverse complement strand
AGGGCTGAGGACCAAACTCAGGGCCTTACACATGCTAGACAAGCGCTCTGCCACTTAGCTAAATCCCCAACCCCACAAACAAATTCTTGAGAAACAGAAAATACTGTGAATTATATCATTTGATTTTTAAAAATTATGATAATAAGTTTAAAATAACTTGCTAATTTTTTTTTACTATTTTGAGTGACAAATAAAGCAGCTTTCAGTCAAACATACTCTTGATCATTACTTATTTTAGGAAAACAAGAGGGTTTATAAATCAATCAAAATCATATAATATGTTGCTTCTTTCAACAAATGTAATTTTTAAATTAATTTTGAGAATAGCATTATGCTTGATTAATGTATTACTGCATGGTAAGTATGTTCAGACCTTCTATGCATTGACATCCTTTTCTATACTGTTGTTGCCACTTTCCTTTAAGACACCTTTGGGAAAAATACGTGATTCAAGAAAGACCAATCTACAAGATAAGAATCCTCACATAGTTCCAAAAATGTGAAGTTCAATATTTAATACCAATAAACCTCATATAACTCCTATTGCCTCACATTCAGAGATTATGCAAAATCCTAGGAAATAATTAAAGCATACTTTTTTTTCTATCCTAACTTTTTTAGAGTTAATATTATTTTTGGACAATAATATGCTTCTGGTCCATTTATTCAACTTTATAATGAAAGAAAAAGTCACAAAAATCTTGAGGATAATGACATTTTGCCAAATGTCATATATATTTTAGTTTTTCATAATCATGCTCCATGAATAATATAGAATTATTGCAATAAATAAATATAGCACTTATGATAATTGCTAAGGTATGAGAATTGCATAAAAATAAATTAGTCTATTGGTATACTTTAAAAATAAATCTTCTGTTAATCATCACCTATAGATAAACACATCTGACAATAAGTATTTTGGATATTAACTAAGGAAGTGATTGTATTTCACAGTGTCTTGAGATTTCCCTTCAGTTTTGAAAGCTCATACTGATAATCATTCCCTTTATATTTCTAATGTGCTTCTCTAAATTTTGTAATTTTCCTAATTTCAATGAACCATTTTTTCTCTTTTCCATTTTTCTGTTGATTATACCTCTTCTTTCAAAGATTAAAGTTTAGCATGTTTGAATACACTTTACATCTCATATGTCTACTTTCAAATATTCTTATTTTCAATACTTTTATTTTTTTATTGAAAAGTATATTCCTATTGTTTCCTTGGTTAAGCATTTTTACCCTTTATTCATTGCACAATGAAATTTCTTCTCATGCCATCATTTCCTCTTAATTTATTACTGCTCAACCTAAAAGTTCTACAAAATGTTTAAATTCTAAATATAAGGCAAATTTCTGAAAAGTCATTGGCTCATCACAAATAGTCTATTTAATGCTCAATCACAAGAAGTTGATCTTCCTTACCGATGCTCTATGGAGTGCTTACTTAGTGATTATCACAGTCTTCTCCAATAATATTTACAGAAGTCCTTGGGAAGTGTTAACATGCTCCATAAGCACTTCCTGATTCACACTTCAAACCTTACTGCTATCTGACTGCAGATTTAGGTCCTGCTTGTCTTCCTCTATACCAGCTCACTTATAGCATCTCAAATCTGGATTTTCTCAGGGTTCAGATACCCTCTTCTATATTTCTTTAGTTCATGTGTAGACATAGATTCTTTTTCTCATCCCATCTTACAAGGTAAAAGAAAACTTGTCTACATAAGGTAGTTAACAAAACCTACCAAAAATCTAAATTATTTAAAGATTTCAAGACACTGTTAATTAATTTGTCATTATCTACTAGAAGTGCTACTCTCATATTGCGAAGGTCTATTGCCATTATGGGGTTCCAGTAAGAAGTGCTCATATGTCCAACTGCTAGGTTTCCTCAATCTGATTCAGGTCAGTTCCTACTTGTTCTTGAATTATGAGTATCATTCAAGCTCATTTATCTCCTAATGGAAATTACTCATATACCTGAAAATGAATATGATTTTTGGCGTGCTTCTCCTAGTTGGAAGTTAGTCCTCATCTAAGTACCCGCAAGATCTTCCCTCTTCATACAATGTCTCCTACTTCCAAAGGAAATTCTGTCCATTATCCTGAAGTGTCAATTTTCTTCTGTCCATTGATACAATGATATATCAAAGAATCATGGTATATATCATAATATATATAATTATGTCAATTAAAATAAATTTATAAAGAAAATGCAGGGTTGGCTCAGTTGCTCAGTGGTTACCACACTGACTTGGCTGCATAAGGACCTGGATTCAAACCCCAACACCACATACACAACTAAGTGTTGGAGAAACAAAGGTCAGATGAAAAAATGAAGTTGATTCTCCTCTCTCTCACTGTCCTCTCTCTCTACAAAAAAGAAAGAAATAATGAAAATGCAAAGGTAGGAAAGAATGAATATTTTCATAGCCAAATCATCAATTATAAGGCAGTATTTATTATTCCTTCTCATAGGGGAATGCATTTACAGTGAGAAAATATTAAGACAGTGAAAAAAATCAATAAAGTAAAGGTATATCATCCCTAAAGAAAAAGGAGACAGTGAAACATCATGTCCCTGAATGTCCTTTTTCTCAAAAATCTAATTAAGTTAAGGGAATAATGACAGCAAGCTTGCCAAGGAAAATTCTGATACAGGTTATGTTTAAGGAAAATGGCTTCTCTTATGTACACTGGGAGCTAGGGCAAACAGTGTTATTGTAAAATGTTGCTTTCTTACAAGTGCACCAACACAGTTTCTCTTTGGGATACTGGTCATATAAGCAAACAGACAAGCTAATGCTGCTGATGTCACTGTTTCTACAACCTAGCATATAAATCCCCTTTCAGAGTGAAGATGGCAGGGAACTGAGGACAGTGCAGAAAGGATATGTGTAATTCATCCAGCCACCTGCCATTAAACAAAACACCACGAGAGACAAGAGGCATTGCCTGGCATAGCACCTTAGGGATACAGGTGCTATGTGTCAGTCTGTGACCACTGATCTCCTGTAAGCTTTCTCCAATAAATTATGACTCTCATGAAGACTCCAAATACTTTTTTTGGACTTTCTACAACTTATCACCCTTTCCTAGCACAATAGGTCTGTGGCTGTGACCAAAAAAAAAAAAAAAAAATAATAATAATAATAGTAATAAAGTCAATAAAATAAAATAAAAAGTAAAAAAACAAAGTCAGTCCTTTCTAAGGGTCTGGCTGATTCATTCTTGAATAACCCCATGAAAAGGACATCAAAGACCTGTATATCTGCACTTTTCAATGTCTTCTCCCACTGAAAGATCAAGATGAGCTTTCAAGCTTCAGTAAAAAATTGCTTGAAAATATCATTCATATTGTCATTCAAAAATATTTATAATGTGCTTACTCTTTGTAAGATCTACTAGATTTGGGGATGTGAGTGAACAGAATAGATCATGCTTCTTGTAGCTCGTATTCTGATTTTGGAAGTCATACAATAAGATACATGTAAGTTATTGAGCTTTTCCGAAGCTGATATGTAGTAAGAGGAAGAAAGGGAATAGAGTGCAGTAAGGGGCATAAAAAGGGCATAACCTCGGATCTTATGGTGGGAGCAAGTGTCATTTGAGAAAGTTATGCTAGACAAAGAATTTGAAAACTATGAGTATTAAATAACAGATATCTAAGGATGGAAATAGGTACAGGAAATGCATGTAGTTTATGAGAAGAGCATGCCAAAAATTTTTAAAGAATAGTAAGGAATTGAGTTTGACTATAACAGTGAACCCAGGGAGTTTTCAAGGGAAACCCTTCAGAGTTACATTGGGAGTCAACAATATTGGGCTTAAGGGGCACAAAATATTACATGGAGGAGAGAAAATTCATTCAATAAATGGAGCTGGACAAATGGGATAGCCACTTGCAGAAAGTTGAAGTTAGACTCTTATCTTTCACCTTGCATGAGAATCAAATCAAATTGGATCAAGGAGATAGGAATTAAACCAACTACCTTGCAACTGATGGAAGACAAATTAGGATCAACACTTCCACATTTGGGAGTAGCCAAAGACTTTCTCAACATGTCTCCTAAAGTGAAGGAAATAAAGTCAAAAATCAGTGAATGGGATGCCATAAAGCTAAAAAGCTTTTGCACTGCCAAGGAAATAATAAAAATAGTCAAGAGGTTTCCTACAGAATGGGAGAGAATCATGACCTGTGATTATTCCGACAGGGGCCTCATAACCAGGATCTACAAGATCCTCAAAAATCTCAACCTCAAAAACACAAACAACCCAATCAATAAATGGGCCAAAGAGATAAATAAAAACTTCTCAACAGAGGACATTGAACAAGCCAATGAATACATGAGAAAATGTTCTAAATCATTAGTAATCAGAGGAATGTGAATTAAAAGTACATTAAGATATCACCTCATGCCAGTCAGATTGGCAAAAATGAAAAAAAATAAACAATAATAGATGCTGGAGGGGTTGTGGAGAGATAGGTACACTAGCACACTGTTGGTGAAAGTGCAGACTGGAACTGCCCCTCTGGAAAGCAGTGTGGAGATTCTTCAAAAAACTAGGGATGAACCCACCAAATGATCCAGGTATTCCTTTCCTGGGTATTTTTCCAGGGCATTTAGAATCAGCACTTACCGCAACATAGCAAAATGGATGTTCAACCCAGATGCCCCTCACCAGATAAATGGATCCAAAAACTGTGGTACATGGAGTTCTATTCAGCAATTAGAAATAATGATATTGCAGCTTTTGAAGGTAAATGAGTGGCTATGGAAGAAATCATGCTGAGTGAAGTCAGCCTAACCCAGAGAACCAAGGGATGAATGTTTTCACTCATCTGTGGAGGCTATAGATAGTCCCCGGCCAGCATGAATGGTGGTAAATTCTCATGTATTTTAAACCCAGAAAAAGTGTAGTGACATACAACCTAAGGCATTTGTAGAGATGTATTGGGAAAGGGTAGGAAGGGATAAGGATTGGTGATTAGGGGGACTCTAGGAGGTTAATCTAATTTTCAGAATATATATATACACACATATGTATATATACACAAACACATCATATTTTTTCATTGGAAGCATGTTTGATTGTTCAACCAATAAATTTCTTAATAAAAACAATATTGGGCTTGTAAGTGATTTTAAGAAATTCAAAATTTATTCTGAATGAAATAAGAAACAAAAATTTTCAAAAAAATTTCAAAAAAATTTTCAAAAGGCAAGGAACATAATTTGATTGTTTTTCATGAATTACTACTTTTCTTGTTCTGTTGAGATTAGTTTCTCAGATACTAAGAAGAGGCACTAAGAAGATCTAGTAAGATATTCCCAATCCAGTTATGAAATGACAAAGGAAATGGTCAGCATAGGAGCAATGGATGAATACTTCTAAAGTTATAATGAATTAGATGTATAATGCAGGAAAGAGAAATACATGATTGCTAAGGGTTAGTGGTGTGTATATTTGTGTGTGTCACACATGTGCATGTGTACATGCCATCAGGAGGCATGGTTTTCACCACCTGATGGGGGAAAGGATAAGGACAGTGCAGTTTTAGATAGTTTAGGACATGAAAAATGTAAAATCCCTGTAAGACACTAGGGTAGATTGCCAGGCAGTTGGATAAATTTAATATGGAGCTTGGAAAATAGGTCTTGGATGTGCATGCAGGCATGAGATTGAACAAGACCATCAAAGGGTGAAAGGTACAGGAAAGTGTTGGAGACTGAGGCCAACATGATGCCTGGCTGGATGCCAGAGAAAAGAATTAGTGATAAACAACTCTGTAAGAGGCCCAGCTGGCTTGTAAAAGAATTAGTGGTAAACAACTCTGTAAGAGGCCCAGCTGGCTTGTATCTTCCCTAGTAATTAGCAGACTGCCTGACCGCATGACTAAGCTATTTGGCCACTCATTTGTTACAATTGCTTGAATATGTTTGCACTGTGTCCCTATTGGTTGTTGTAACAAATAAATACCAGGCGTATGGAGACAGAGAGATAGATGACTCTAGTGAGAGGAGACGCTCCCATGCAGGCAGCAGAAACAGGAAACTAGCAAGAGAGAAGAAGAAAAACAGCTGGCAGAAACAGGGAAACTAGTAAGGGGAAAGAAAGAAGAAGAAAAACCTTGGCAGTAGAAACAGGGACTCGAGAGAGAGGAGATGTAAAAGCCTAGACTCTAAAAGAAAAAGATATAAAAGCCTCTAGTGAGAGGAGATGTAAAAGCCTCCAATTAGAGGGAAGAATAAAGCGCTTGGCCTCCAGAGAAAAGGAAGAGATTAAGTGTTGGCGAACTCAGGACCAGTGGGTCTACTTCATTCCCAGTCAACCACCGATTGAGAGCTCTCTGGTTCTATGCCTGCTGGGACCAGACAGGAAAGTACATGAAAAAGAGGATCCAGGAGGTCTCTGGAGCCTTTGGATATTAAAGATCTGAAGAATGGAAACCAGAGAAGGAGACAAAAGAGTGGCCAGGAATACAGGAATACAACCAGCAGAGACAATGATATTCTGAAGTTAAGAGAAGAATGTTTATCAAGGACTATGGGATGAAAAACTGTGCCAATGTTGCTGAAAGATCAATGTATTTGCATAATAACAAATACCACTGCTTTTAACTCCACAGAAGTCTTTATTGACCTTGACAATAGCAGTTTTGAATATAGTAATGCAAATATTCTAAGAGAAAATAAGTGGAGATGAATTAGTTGTAGCAAATATAAATACTCTTTTTCTAGGAATTTTGCTACAATGTGAATCTGAGGAACAATCATAGATACTATTCCTTAAAAACAAAAATAAGTTTTAAAGACTATGTAATCTAAAGATATACTTAGGAGGTAAGCAATTTCCTAAGAGAAACTTGTTGCCCAGATGCAAGCTTGCCAATAAGGAAAATAACTGCTTTACATTGTTATACAGAATACTTCCAAACCACAGCCCTGAACTTTCTCCTAATCCAAAGTAATACAATTGCATCACATTGATGTATAAAAGGCCTATTAAGTCTCTTTAGGTGATTATACCATCGGAAGGTGACTTTTTCTTAATGACAAATTTAATCTTCTGCTTTTCAGAGTACCAAAAACTGATTAAAATTTCAAATTATGGATTTTGTGACAGTGTGTTCTCATAAAATATGCTGGACTCTTGTCAGGATCTTGTCATGGGAACATTTTTTTGGATTCTCTGTTGTTTCTGGTCACCCTCTCTATTTTAGTTTAATCCCCTAGGGCTAACCTCTAGCAACAATATCAGTATGTAGAGGGTGGAGTACAACAGTCTAAAGCACTCAGTTGTTAGGTGTTGATGGAGATATACTTATAACAAAGTCAGATGGGTCAGCTGTTCTAATAGCCAAGCTGGAGGCAGAGTCGTGAAAGGAAAGTGGTTAAAGAAATGTGACAACTAACGGGGCCACAAACTGAGATCATAACTACTGTCTGTGCACATTAGGATTCCAAGACAAAGGCTCCTGAAAGCAAATCAGCAAGTTGACTATAATCAGAAGAGGAAGCAGAGGAGAATAATGCAGGATATTGTCCCCAGATTATGGTAACACATCACAAAGACAAAATATGGCAAAATTACATAAAATTCATTTTAGATTTTCTTTTTAAAAATACTTCCTTATAACTTTGGTTTTATGCTGAGCATTGGATACCATTGTGAAAAAGACAGAAAAAATTTAATAAACATTTATCAGGTAGCTATTATGTGTTCTAGATATATGATGAATAAATTACAACTTCTGACTTTGAGTAACTTATACTCCATTTGAGAAGACACAGTTGTAAACAGAATTTCAGTACAAGTAAACACACAAATAAAAATGAAGCAGAATAAAAACATACCAAACAGTAACACATTTTAGTAATACAGGGAAAGAACTGGTACCTGTAAATATTGCATTTCCAGATGAGAAAGGAAAATAAAAAATACCAAACAGCTCAAATAAAATATGATCCATGGTAGAGGCATCATATATAAAAGAAAATGGTTAGGTAGTTATTGTTACAGTGGATATAAAAGAGAAAAGGTTAGAAGTCTTTCCTAACTCTCGATCTCTATGCAATTGGACAGGTGAGGACCTAACCTCTAATTATAAGGCTTCCCAAAGAATTTCACTGGCCATAAAAATAAAAGTCTAAAATTAATAAATTACAGAGTCAGCCAGACACACAGAAAGTTGCAAAACCAATTACACATTTTGCTAACGATAATTGCAAAAACATACACAAATTCATACTCAACAAAAACACTTCAGGCCAAACAAAATAACTTCCTTTAGCCAAAACATTTCTGAATATAATTATACAATTATCTTCAACTTTTTAAGGACTTTGGTAACACTGTAATTCCAGCCATGGAACTTCTCAAAACAATCATGGACTTTGTTAAATACAAAACTTTGGAAAGCCCTAATTAGTCATGTGATTCCTCAAAGATTCAAAATATTTCTGGACACAAAACACTGAGATGAAATTTATTGGATAGCACCCGACCCTTCTGTTGGAAGACTCCAACTCTCACCCTGAAGAGTGTATCTACTGATGAAAGTCATGTATTTAAATTCATAATCTGGATCATGTCAAATTCAACAGAAAAAATTGAAAATGGACAAAAAAAAAAAAAAGAAAACCTTTGAATTCCACAAGTGAGTGGAGTTTTATGAATGCCCCAGAACATCAAATGGTAATCACAGTATCAGAAAAGTTGAGGAGACACAAATAATTTGAATAACAAATCCATTGTGATTTTATTTTTCCATTCAGGCATAGTCCTAGCTTTACTTGAATAAATTCTCAACAAACACATAGATATTTATGGGATATCCACAACTATTTTTTAAAAAGTATTTTTGGCAAATTATTTATCCTTATAAATTATTTATTCTTAAATTATTTCTTCTTATAAAAGTTTGTTTCCAACTTGTTTCTGAAGGGGAAATCTATGTATGACTCTTAAGATTCATTTTTGGGACATTTTATCAGTGAAGTGGATAGTTGGTTATGCTAGATTGGAAACAAGAAAAAAAATGTAAGGTAAAGAATTCCAATCAGCTGAGAGTCAGCTGGTTAAGGGAGCCATTAACATCTTCTTAGTTTACAGTATCATTTTGCTCCATCCGAAAATCAAATATGTTATTAGAATTGCTAATCTCTTCTAAGAAAGAGGTGTTCCAATTCAATTCTGTTAAAATAGTTAACTGAGAAAGAATCGGATAATTTTTCTTGTTCAGTATAAAGTATAGAAACGTTTCAACTACTGTCTGTTTATTTAATGTACATTATATGTCAGGCAATGTATTCAGAAATGGGGATGAAACGGGGCTAGAGAGGTGCCTAAGATTTGCAAGGACCTGGGTTTAATACCCAGCATCACATACACAACTGGGAGAAGAGAAACAAAACCAGATGAAAAAATAAAATTAACTCTCTTTGTTAAAGAAACAAAGAAAAAGGGATTAAAGGGAAAGCAGACAGAAGAAAATTAATACAAGGCACAGTGAGTCACATTAAGCATCTGAGAAGGCTACAATTAAACAAAATTCTAGTGGAACAATCCATAAAACATTTAGTGAGAAACAACCCATTCATGCTAAAGTATGACAGAAACTACATGAGACAGAAGAGGATGTAGGACAATCCGTGAACTAGAAGAAGGCCAGCCTGACTGTAGGAAAGAGCCTGCATATAGGGTCTTCATTGACCAGATGATCTAGTGATGCCAGCTTGGCCTGGAGTTTCCATTTTTCTAAAAGCCACACTAAGTCGTAGACAATAGCAGATTATCAGGCAACAAAATGGAATAATCAGATTTCATTTTTTTTGAATAGCTGATCAGTATTTTATGTCAGTTCATTGGTCAATATTGATTTGTCTTTGATACCTTCTTCAAAACAAGACTTCACATGAAAGTTTTTTTCAGAAGAACTATGAGTTTTTTAACAGGCTTGTGGAGCTTATTCACTGCAGTGTGCGGACTCATGAGGCATCCACTCACGAAAACTCTTCTACTGAACCCCTCTGACTCCCAAACTCCAGTTCACACTTGCAATTTCTAAAACCCCTTAAGTTCCCAAGTATCCTGGGTGGGTATTAAACAACTTATATTTGTAATTATGGTGATATGCTCCTCCGTTTCTTCATAACAAGGAAGTTACTGCAATTTCTGTAGGGCAATAATTATTGACTTAAAAGACTTATAGCAGTGAGCGTGGGAGGGGAAATGGATTTTGGTACGGAAAGTTGTGCCAGTGTTTCATAAGTCCTTGGCTAAGTAGAATCAATTGAAAGACATTCTTTTGGGACTGTAGTGTCTGTTTTTTGTATAGTTGTTTATTAGTTTGTTTGTTAGCTCAGGGCCATTATGTTTTTCCTAAGGCAATAGTAAATGCTCCTACTAAACATCTTGTTACAACTGAAAAACTAATTTAATTTGCTGATTGGAGAATGATTTCAAAGATATGAGTAGGAATTTAGAGAATCCTATAAAAAATATAGGGAGAATCATGGGAAATTTAATAAATAATTATTTATGATAATTTGCTCTATGTTGAGATGTTCTTTCTTTTTTTTCATTTTCTTATTTTTTAAAAAATACTTACAATTTGAATATGAGCACTATAGTTTGAAGCCTTGTTCTCCAGGAGTTTGCATTCTAGTAGGGAGAAAAGGACACTAATGGAAAAAAGTTATTTTTCTTAGAGATGTGACATCTGCTATGAAGAATATAAAAATGTTATAGTCAATTAGAAAGAAATGGATAGATTTTGTGCCTATCTCTCCACAGCCCCTCCAGCATCTATTGTTGTTTATTTTCTTCATCTTTTCCATTCTGACTGGTGTAAGATGATATCTTAATGTGGTTTTCATTTGCATTTCTCTGATTACTAATGATTTAGAGCACTTTCTCATGTATTCATTGGCTTGATCAATGTCCTCTGGTGAGAAGTCTCTGTTTAGCTCTTTCGCCCATTTATCAATTGGGCTGTTGGTG
>PVKS010051804.1:0-10990 GCA_004027875.1 Aplodontia rufa | reverse complement strand
TACCCCGACTCCCTCCACCCCTACCTGCTGAACACTGATGTGGTGGATGCACACTCAGACCCTCTCCAGACTGTTGCCCAGACTTGGGGAAGCACCAGTAGGCGCCAGCAGCTGATGGCACTGATGGTCACGCAGGCTGCAGAGAGCCTTCCGCCCCTTCTCAGGCAGCCCTGAGCCAGTGTGGGTGTGGAGAGGTCCGAGGAGTCATTTTGGCTGCACATGCCCTGGGGTTTGTTGAGTCTGTCTTCGCAGAAGTGCACCCTGGTTGTGTCACAGGAGAAGAGCTCTCTCCAGATAATCATCCAAGGAGTTCCCAGAGCAGCAGGGCACTCTATGCAGGACCAGTGGGGTTCTTGGCCTACGTGTCAGAAAAGAATTTCAGCACGAACCAGAGGTTTAGAAAGGTGGATGCACGTTCAAGGAGAACGTGCTGTCTTCATGCAAGCAGGCTGTCTTGGGCCAGGGTCCAATAGTCACAGAAGGGCTGTGTCGGGGCTGGGCTGGAGGCGGAGCAGCACAGATTCATGGCTGTGGCCCTTGCTTCACAAGGGCCTAGGCCAAGAGCGAATGGCTCAAGGTCTACAGCTGTGCTCTCGCTTCTCAATGGCTTGAGGCATTTCCTTTAAGACTCAGCATTTCTTTGTTCATCCTAAATCCCTATCACAGCTGCCCGCTCTGCCCAGCCCTGTTTCCTTCCTCTCCTTCCATCCTGCGTGCCTTGGTCCCCAGAGCCTTCCCGAGGAGGCCAGTCTACAACACCTGCTTTGGAAGAGTGCTGTGGATGGCGCCCATGGGCTTTAAGTCTGGATGGTAGAGTTTAGAGCTGGGCAGAACTTCCTGTGGAATGAGGGGTAGGGCATCCCAGGCTCTAAATACCCACTGGACAAGAGAAGGGGCAATGGAGTCGAACCTCAGATGGGATCGGGCATCGCTGTGCCCAAGTCCCATTCTCCTGGGTACCCTGTTACTTGGGGTTCATGATCCCAGTTGAGGGTGACCTTCCTAGAGGACAGCTAGCAAGTCTGCCTTCAGTTGGCTTCTGGGGTTGAAGCCCCATGTACCCAGCTGGAGAGTGGCTGAGAAGTGGAGGCCCTTCCCTGTCCCCCATGAGGACCCAGCTCCCCACGTCCCGGGACCCATCAGGACTCATGGTGGAGGCTCTGAAGGGTCAGCTCTTGTTTCTGGTTCCAGACTGTGCAGTTCCCATGTTCCTGCACTCTTGCTCCAGCAGGACCCCGGCCTCAGCCTCCTGCGACCTGGGCATGGGTGCACCTGGCACATGCCACCACACACGGCCTGGGGAGTAGAGGCTGAGCGTTGAACCACCTCCTGGCACCCAAATGTTCTGGGAGCTGTGGCAATGAGCAACGGGGCAGAGGGGTCAAAGCTGAGGAGAACCACTTGCACCCAGAGTGCAGGTGTGGGTCTCCACACCCATGTAAACGTTCAACTGTTATTTTAAACATTTTAGAGGAAAAGAAGCAAAAGGCCAGGCCCCTTGGGTTCTGTTCCTAGCTCTACCAATTGTGTAATCCAGGATACACATTCCACCCGTTCACAAAAATGCCCACTTTTGTGGATAAGGAGGTGCAGAGTGCAAGGCCTTTCGGGCTGTCAGTCGCTGCCTGTTGCTACAGCTCAGTGCCACAGACCAAGGAATTTGTCGTTCCACATTCCCCGCTCCCCTATGCTCCCTAGCGTAAAACCCCTCACGCAGTTCACCCCGGCTCTGAGGCTCTGCACGTGGAAGCCGTGTGAGGTCATCTGCTCAGTGCGATGCCAGTGTCCTAAAATCTGAGGCAGAGAAGGGACCCTGCATCCGCACCTTCAGGCTCCCCATTCTTCGGCCTCGTCCTGTGATGTCTGCAAACTTACCCTGCCGGAGCGCTATTTTAGCCAGCTTCTTCATTGCTGTGCCTTAGAAGACTTGACAAGGACAGCTGCAGGAGGAAACCTTTACTTGGAGGCTCACAGTTCCAGAGGTCTCGGTCCATAGAAGGCCGGCTCCATTCACGGGGGTCAAGGTGAGGCTGAACATCATGGCGGAAGAGTGTGACGGAAGAAAGTGACTCAAGGCATTGCCAGGAAGCAGAAAGAGGGAGACTCCACTCACCAGACTCAAAATATACATCCAGAGACACGCCCCCACCACCACCCCTCCAGCCACACCCACCTGCCTTCCTATCGGGGGATCAACTCACTGATTGGGTTAAGGCTCTCATGACCCAATCATTTCACCTCAGTGTTGTCTCACAGATTGAGCTTCTGGGGGATGCTTTTCATCCAAACCATAACAAGAGCTGTCCCCTCCCAGGCCCTGAGGAGCTATCTGAGGCCTCACCGTCCACCAGGGCTCCCCGGTGCTGCACGTTGCTTGCTCTCTCCTCTCATTCACCTCGCTGGGCATGGTGTCCCTCCAGAAGGTGGATTGGAAGCCATGTCTCATTCATCTTTTGTGCTGGGCATGGTCCTTGACACACAATGGATGATTAATAAACATCTGTTGCAGTGTTGTCTGAATTTTCTCTCCAGACAGCTAGAAGACCTTGTTTGGTGAGTGGAATTGGGGGCCAGGTGCAGACTGGCCCTTCCACACCCACCGACAACCAGGTGCACTGGAGCAGGCATCTGGAAGCTTTCATGGTGGCAGTCCCAGCCCCCTTTGCCATTCCAGAGTTGGGGGTTGAGGATAGAGTGGCAACCTTCCCCACACCACAGCCAACAATGGCCTCCTGTGGGGACAGTGTCATGGGCAACCTCAATAGTTCCAGCATCACCTGAAATTCCCAAGTCCAACGTATCTGGGACTCAGGGAAACCCACAATGTTTCCCCCTGTAAAGACCAAAGTCACATACATCCAATATAAAATGGCACAGAGTAAGCATTTTCCACAAGGGAGAGAAGGCATGGGATCAAAGCAAGACCTCCATCCAGCTGGGCAAACCCGTCCTGAGCTCCACACCCAGCATCTGCAGCACCTGGCGTGGCCACGTTCTCTCCTAAGGGCTTGTGTGGCTCGGTCCCAGTGGCCTTGCTGGGTGCAGCCCACATGGCCTGTCTCTGCTCGATTCCTGCAGCTTTCCTTGGCAAAAAAAAAAAAAACAAACAAACCCAAGCCACTGTCATCTCTTAATCTCGGGGGTCTTCACTGCAGTTTTGGCTTCTTTGCATCTGCATGAATTGCCCTCTCAGGGACTTCCCACAGGGACTCCAGCCCTGCTGCACTTTGCCTGGCCTCCCAGGCCTTCCTTTGAAATCTCAATAGAAGCCTCCATGACCCTCTACCTCCAGGATCCCACAAGCCCTCAGAACCAGCAGTATGTGGTTGATGGCAAGGTCGGCCACCACCCCCAGCAGTAGCCAAGCCTCCAGGGACCAGGGCAGCCTCTGAGTGCCTGGGCAGTTAAGCACAGTGAACCAACTTTCCAGGCTCTTCTAAGAAAACAGGGTACCCCATAGTCTCTTCTTGAGGAATTTTTATTTTCACACCCTCAAGTCTGAGGTGGGTGTGATCTCCACTCCCTGCAACGCCTTCAAACCATCTTTCCTATCATCTGAGAGTCAAGTACTTAGCATCTGTTTAGTGGCTGTGAAATCTTTAACAACCACACCTTCCTTAGCCCCGGTTTTAATCACACTTTTCTGGACAAACTGTGTTTTTCAAATCTTTCTGTTCTGCTTTCTGCTCCTGACGATCACAGTAAACTTGGCTAAAAGCTGCCAGCAATATCTCTACCAGCTCCTAAATGTTCTGCTGCCTTGAATTTTCCTTTGCCCGATTAATTATCCCATTACCTTTAAATTTGGCCTCATGGAAAGTCTCAGGATGTGGTCAAAATGTGAATAGCTCCTTTGCCAGAACATAGCATGGACAGCCTCTAGTCCAATTTCTAGAAGGGTCTTCTTCTGAAACCTCATGAACCCGTCTTCACTCTCCACAGTCCAATCAGCATCCTGGTCTTCTGAGCTCCCATCAGAATTGCCCATTAGGTTCTGCTGATGACATTCTAAAGCTTTTCCGTTTGCCTCTCTAAATTTTTCAAAATTTCGCACACAAACTGCAAAAAGCTCCAAAAGCTTCTGAACCACTTGGCCAGGTTAGTCATAAAAAACTACCCCACTTCTCAGCACCAATTTCTGTTTCAGTCCATTTTTTCTGATGCTGTGACCAGAAGACTTGACAAGCACAATGCAGAGGAGAAAAGGGTTGTTTGGCTCGTGGTTCCAGAGACTCCATCCATGCTTGGCTGACTCCATAGCTCTGCATGCAGAACATCATGGAAGAGGACAGCAGCTCAGGACATAGCAGCTAGAAAGCAGAGCAGAGAGCTCTGCTCACCAGGGAGAAAATATGAACCCCAAAGGCATGTTCCCAGTGACCCACCTCCTCCAGCCATACCCTGTCTGCCTGCAGTTACCACCCAGGTAATCCATATCAGTAGGTTAGTTCACTGGTTAGATCACACCTCGAATAATCGAAGCTTTTCACCTCTGAACATTCTTGCATTGCCTCATGCATAAGCTTTTGGGGTCACCTCATCTCTAAACCATAACATGCCCCCTGTGCACAACCTCTAGGAACCCCATGGGAAGCTGGGAAGCAGGCGGTAGAGAGAAGCACAAAGCCTGGAAGCCAGAGCTGGCCACTTGCTGACATACTCACCCACATGCCCTGGCACTGCCCTTGTGACACTGCACAGCCTGCCACACCTGCCCTCTGCATCCCCGCCAGGTGCTCAGCCTCACACCAGCATGTCACATACAGGTAGTTTTCCCGCACAGAGGGCCAGGGCTCCACCAGTCACTTCCGCATAACCCAGATGTCCCAGGCTCTCCGCACCCCCTGGCAAGCACTTCCTGGAATGTAACCAAGGCCCCTGCTGGCGTCCATGGAGGAAGGCAGGATGGCACATGCACACCCTCTCCCCAGACCCCTCTTCTTCCCGCTCTGACCCCTGCTTGGAGTGAGTCTGCACTTGTGGCCTGGTGCCTGGTCCCTTGCCCCTCACACACAGTCTGAGATGCTGTACCACCCAGCCACCAGCAAGTTGACAGTGTCTTACGGAACTTCCTTAAAGGGTGAGGGCAACACGGATTAATAACACCTAGGAGCAGGAAGCACTGGGACACATCCTCTTAGGTGTACACAGTGCTCTCAGAGTGCTCTCCCCAGCGCTGACACCATGTCCCCCTAGCCACTATCTGCTCCATTCTGGCTGGCAGCCACGCCTTCAGGACCACTCAGCCCAGAAAAGAGCCTGCCCTGTAAGCCCACCTGCCCAGCCTCCCGGAATGCACTCCCCTCCCCAGGGGCGCTCCCCCTCGCCCTTGCACCCCTCTGCAGAGTCTGTCTGAGGGGCATTGCTAGGGTGAGTTGCAGCGCCCCCTTCATCCCCTTGGCAAGGGCATGTGGGAGAGCAGCTGACTGAATTGAGAAGCCCCGCCTTGCATCAGTCTTTGTACCTTGCTTAATGAAATAAGAGATGGTGGCTGCATCCAAGAGTGGGGAGGCTTGCATGGGTGTCCAGTGACTTTGAGACTTGCAGAAACCAGCCAGTCGATTCTTTCTGAGCCAGCTGGAGACATAGCAGACGCACTTCGTGTCCCCAAGACCTGAACCTGGGGGGTCCATAGCAAGTGTCCAGTCCAGCGTGTTGGGAGTTGGGGCTCCTTTCTGTGCACATCTTTTGGGACACTTACATTTCATGCCTCCCTGAGGGTCAGAGACTAAGCCTGCACACAAAGCTTTTCTCTGATCAGCCCTCAGCCCTTGCAGAGTTGGACTTGGGGACTCTGTGAAGGGGCATAGTGGCACAAGAGTAGAGTTAATCCTGGATTTGCAGGCTGAACGCTCCTGTTCACCCTGTTCGCCCACAGCGACAGCTGGCGAGGGGCCTGTGGAAGCCAACCTGCCCTAGGCTTGACCACACTGAAGCACCTTCTCGGCTCAGCCTGGGAAGAAGCATATTTTAGCAAAACAGAAAACCGAGGGCCACTGTGGACCCTCCTGGACAGAGCATGCGGTCACTGCATGTCCAGCCTGGCTCCAGCCTGGATCACTCCCCGGGGGGCTGGGTGGGGAGCTGCCGCGAGAGCAATGGTTTGATCCCCCACCATGTGATAAACGTGGGTGTCTCCCCCGACCACACTGAGGACCCTCCTCCCTTTATAACTGTATCAGCTCCTAGGCCATTTCCAAGACATTATCTGGGGAAAAGATGTTCGGAGACCTGAAAAGAAGTGCCTTAATAAGGTCTAGAGCCATTTTCAGCATGGCTGTCATAGCTGCCTATTCTGGGGGTGTGGCTGAGTTTGCACAGGCAGGCTGGACTTTTTTTTTTTTTAAGAGAGAAGGACAGTGAGAGAGAGAGACAAAGAAAATCAAATTTTGTTGAGTTTTTCACATGGCTTTCATTGCTCTGACACTTAGCTGTGTACGTGGGTGCTGGGGCTTGAAACCCTGTACTTGCGCATGCCAGGCAAGTGCTGTAACCACCAAGCCACCGCCTAGGCTGGACTTTCTTGAGCTGGAAGAAAACCCACTCAAAATGTGCACAAAGTCCTGAGAAGCATGCAGCTCCAGGGAAGAGACAGCCCAGCACGCCTGGCACACTGTGTGCATGCACACACGCGTGCACACAACACATGCACACACACAACACATGCACACACACAGCACTTGGCCTAGCTGGAGAGGAACTGAGAGGTCAGAGGGAGAGGAGTGGCAGGAGGGAATGCTGCACAGGAAAGTCACCTTTGAGAAAACAAGGGCTTCAGGATGAACACCTGGGCAGGGCACGTGCAGAGTACAGGCCTCTGTAAGAAGAGGAAGCTAAGATGGCACCAGAGGTGACACGGTCCTGCAGGTATCCTGCCAGGACACTCTGGAGCCTCCACCCTACAGCAAGCACCACTGGAACCAGAATAAAATTCAGCCTGTGTCACAAGTCCCTGTGCCACCTGTCCATGGACAGCATGGGTCTCAATGGGCCCAAGAGGTGGCCTCTTCTCCCTGCACTTCACTCATGGCTCTGCCCATCGACTGCCTGCCCGCTTCTCAGTGAAACCCTCTTGTCTTCCCTCCCTCCATTCTTCACTCTGTTTTCTTGCCATGGTGGCTCAAAGCCAGTGTTATGCCCAAGTCTCGAGTCTCCAAAGACCACCAAGGAGCCGAATCCGATGCAAACACACGAAGGTCGTTTAATGAAGACTCAAGCCTGGGTTCCCTCTGTCACCGTCACCGATGCAGCGGATCCAGGGAGAGCCCGAGCCCTAGTACAGCGGTACTTTTATAGGGTTTCATGGCGAAGCGGGAAATTCACACAAAGCAGAATACACGCTTGGTTGATCTTCTAACATATATGATATATTTCTTTCAGCCATGGTACCCCCTGTCTCGGACTTCTACCATATATAGCTTGGTATGTTCCTGGAATGTTAGGTATTGGCTCCTCAGCTCCTGATTGGCTGTTGCTAAGGGTCAGTTCATCTGGTGGTGTGAAACGTGGTTCGTTGTTCTTTGTTCTTAGTAAACGGGAATTTAGGTCTACTCCAAATACTATTCAAAACTGGAGCCTCTCTCTCTAGGATACTTGGAGGTGTAGGGAGGGGGATGTGGAGTGGGGAGGGTATATGCAGAACTCATAGGAGTCTGGAGATTGGGAAGATGGGGGAACCATCCCAGAAGCCGATGTCATTCCTCCACGAACTACCCATTTAACACATGAGTCCTTCTGGGGGAAACTGTAACAGGTAAAACCCAAGGTGGTTATCCATGTTTTGGCTTTTCCCCTGGATAACAAAGTTTATATCCAGTGATTGCTAATATTTTGATAATGTTTCCCCCTCAACTGTATTTCTATATACTTCTAATAAAAAAAAGTTAAACTAAAAAAAAATGGAGCCTCTAATAGCTACAACATTAATGGCTACAACATGGGTAAATTGTTGTGCACTTTCTTTCAGCAGCGGCTCAACCAAGCCACTGCTCTTCACTGTCTCGCACTTTCTCGCACTCTCACGCTTGCTCACACTCGGTTGCACTCACTCCCTAAGGCTTGCCCAAGCCACTGCTCTGTACTCTCCCATCAGGGAGTTGGAAGCTGTGGTTTTTAAAGCATCTGGATCCTGGATAAGGATGTTAGACCCTGAGCAAGCTCGGGCAAGGTGTGCCCTGGAGTCCTCGAGCCTACCCTGGCCCTGCCCTGACCTGGAAGGCAGTTGCTCTGGTCCAGAGTGCCCAGAAGGAAAGCCTGGGAGGAACACGGAAGGGGTTTCCCTGATCACAGAGGAGCCATCTCCTGGGCAGGTTCCCATCGACGCTGTCTCTGCAGGCTGAAAATCAGTCCAGGAATGCCAGGGTGGGCTTCTCAGAGCCCCGGATACATCTGTGCAGGGTATGGGTCTCCAGTGTGGGGGTGAAGTGTGAACTGCCAGCTTCCTGGGCCTGGAGGCCTTTCCACTCAGGGACCCAGGGCATTGGCATGCCCTTGAGATGGCCGTGTGCCTCTCTGTGTGGGTCACACCAGCTGCTATTCAAATGTTCAACCAACTTGCATTCCCCAGGAACCCCCACTTGGTCACAGTGAAGGGTCCTTTCTAGATCTCGGGTTCTATTGGTTGAAATTTTGTTAAGAAGTGAGATTTTGTGTGTCATCTTCTCTCCCTGGCTTTGGTGTGAGGGCTCAGTACCAGGACTAGCTTCATGGACTGGGTGGAGGGGACATCCCCTGCACTTCACTGTGCCCTCCGTACGGTTGGTGTTTGGAAAGAGTTCGGAACTGGCGTTGTGTCTTCCTTCGCGGGAATCCACTATGAAGCCACTTGGTCCTGAGTTAATCTTTTTCTTGGTAGGAAAGTCCCTAAATATGACTCTAATTTCTCTGATGCATGAGGGGCACCTCGGGTTATCTCTTGTAGAGTGAGGTTTATGTAGCCCAAGGAATTTGATCATTCCTTCTGAACTGTCCAATTTATTAGCATACTGTTATTCACGATTGTGTGGGGTAATAGTGCCTCTTGAAAGCTTGTGTCTGCCGGAACCTCGGAGTATGACCTGACTCAGAAATAGGGTCTCTGCACATGCAGTGGGTTAGGCTGAGGCCACGTGACGTCAGGAGCGCTTGCATCAAAGGGAGCGGTGGCTGTATGAGAATAGGGGATGTAGACGCCGTGTGTGGACACTCGGGACACAGCTGGGGCCAAGGCAGCGTGCAGTGGTGCAGCACCACACCCAGTGGCCTGAACCTCCAGCCAGTGCTGGGAGCAGGCAGGAATCTTACCGCCAGGGCGAGTCCCTGAATTCTAGCCTGGGCATCTGAAGCCGTGTGGACAGCGGCCCTGGAAGCTGGCATAGTACACCCCTTGTCATCCCTTTGATGGAGGACAGACAGATGTGAGTGGTGGGAACACCAGTCTACAAAATGGGCCCACTGTGCTGACCCTGCATGCTTTCTTCCCTAAGAGGCAGCTTACCTGCAACCCCACCTGGCCTGAGTGAACAGGCTGTGCCACATTCCTCAGCAAACTACCTGAAGTAAGAATCCAAGTTATCCTCAAGGGGGGCCTTTGTGATCAGATCCTGAAACACAGGGAGATAAGGATAATTCCTCCTGACCATAAAGCCTGTAAGAATTTATGGTTAAGATCTAATTAGAGGGGCCGGAGCAATATGACCTAGAGTGGCCTTGGCAGTGGAAACTTGAAAAGCTGATGTCATCCTGTTGTCACTCAAATGTCAAGAGATGGACCTGGGTGGGACTCTCTAGAAGTTTCCCTGGATCCCTAATGAAACTGGAGTGCAGGAGGCTTGCCTTCCATCTCCTGAGAGGACCTACTCTCTCCCTTGACAGAGTCCCTTTCCTCTTTCCCATCCCATCTAATAAACTCATGCCTGCTATGCCAAGTGACTTGTCTGAATCATGGGTTCTTCACGCAGCCTCAGTTTCCCTGAAGGCCAGTACCTGTGACACCTTCAAGGTCCTCAGAGCCACGGCTTGTTTTGCCTCCTGCTCCTGATGCCCATGCCTTGTTCTTCCTGGCTTGAGGCTGATCACATTTATTGATCTCAGAGAATGATCCCTGGGTTTCACTGATTTTTCTCTTTACTCCAGTGATTTCTACTCCAATGCAGATTAATGCCTGTCTTCTCTACTGTGTTTAATATGCCTTGTTTCTTTTCTAGTTTATTAATGTAAAAGCAAAGGTCATTAGGTTGAGAGTTTCTTTTTTAGTGTTTTAGTTTAGTGCATAGAATTTCCTCTAAGTACTCTTGGTTTTGTTAGCTTAGTGGTGGACTTATTTACTTGCTAATATTTTTTTTTATTTTTTAACAACCTTACAAGATTTTAACAAAATAATATAAAATGTGTATATATTCTGGATATTGCAGTTATCCCCAGGAGTGCCCCCCAATTACCCTCCCTTATCCCTCCCTTCCCCTTCCCACTATAACTCTAAAAAAAGTATTAGATTGTAAAGCATTACATCTTATCTGCATTTAACTCATGCTACTACACCAACTTTCTCATTGTCCAGGGTCTAGTCCCCACCTCCACAGATGAGTGGCGACAATCGACCCTTAGATCTCTGGGTTAAGCTGATTTTACTCATCATGATCTCTTCCATAGCCATCTATTTACCTTCGAAGGCTGCAATATCATTGTTTCTAATTGCTGAGTAATATTCCATGGTATAAATGTACCACAGTTTTTGGATCCATTCTTCTAATGAAGGACATCTGAGTTGTTTCCATAGCCTAGCAATAGTAAATTGAGCTGCTATGAACATCGATATTGCTGTGTCACTGTAATGTGCTGATTCTAAGTCCCCTGGAAAGATACCCAGGAGTGGAATAGCAGGGTCATATGGTGGACTCATCCCTAATTTTTTAAGGATTCTCCACACTGCTTTCCAGAGGGGCTGTACCAGTCTGCAGCTCCACCAACAGTGTGTTAGTGTGCCTATCTCTCCACAGCCCCTCCAGCATCT
>PVKS010051803.1:0-10982 GCA_004027875.1 Aplodontia rufa | reverse complement strand
CCAGATCATGGATAACCCCCTTGGAATTTACCTATTGCAGTTTCCCCCAGAAGAACTCATGTGTTAAATGGGTAATTCGTAGAAGAATGACATCGGCTTCTGGGATGGTTCCCCCATCTTTCCAATCCCCAGACTCTTATGAGTTATTCATATACCCTCCCCTCTCCCCCTCCCTACACCTCCAAATATCCTATAGAGCCATCCCCCTAACGCTCTGAAAGTCATTCAATTTGCAGTTTTGTTAGGTTAGCCGTCAGCCCTACTGCTTCCCCATATATGCTAGCATCAACAGATGAGAGAAACCATTCGGCCCTTGAGTCTCTGAGATTGGGAGACTTCACTAAGCATAAATAACTCTGTCCATCTCCATCCATTTGATTTCAAAAGACAGAATATCATCCTCTCTAATGGCCGAGTAGTATTCCATAGTATATATGTACCAAAGCTTTTGTATCCACTCATCAAGTGAGGGGCATCTGGGTTGGTTCCATAATCTAGCTATAGTAAATTGAGCTGCTAAAAACATTGATGAAGCCACATCGCTATAATATGCTGATTCTAAGTCTTTTGGGAAAATTCCCAGTAGTGGGATAGCTGGGTCATAAGGTGGTTCCATCCTTAATTTTTTGAGGATTCTCCGTACAGCTTTCCACAGTGGCTGAACCAGTTTGCAGTCCCACCAGCAGTGTAGTAGTGTTCCTCTTTTCCCACAGCCCCTCCAGCATCTGTCGTTGTTTGTATTTTTCATTTTTGCCACTCTAACAGGAGTGAGGTGGTATCTCATTGAAGTTTTGATTTGCATTTCCCTTTTGACTAATGATGTAGAGCATTTTCTCATATATTTGAGGGCTTTCTGGACTTCCACTGGAGAGAAGTTCCTTTTGAGTTCTTTAGCCCATTTATCGATTGGATTATTTGCGAGTTTGGACTTTAGTTTCTTTAGTTAACTGTAAATTCTGGATATTAGCCCTCTGTCCGAGGTGTAGCAGGCAAAAATTTTCTCCCATTCAAGAGTAATTCTTAAATAGGTACTTTAAATAGGAAAACTTCCCTCTTTGCAGCTTTCTTGGCTCAGGCGATTTATATGAGATAGGAATGAAAAGATACATGGTGAGAAAAAGCCTGCTCACAAGATACTGGAACTCTGTATTTGTAGATAGAGTCACACTCTCTAAGGTGCTAGATATACAAGACACAAAGGGGAAAACAGAAATTAAAAGAGTTTAATATGCAAAAGAAAGGGAAAGTACCTGAAATGAGACCCATGGGCTGAAGTCACCACAAGCATAATTTTTAAGCTTGGAAAAAAGTATAGAGGACATAGATCCCTAATTCTACTTATGAGATAATGCCAAAATTAATTAACTCATTATAGAAGATATCTCAGTCTTTCAAGTTCATCATTTATACTAGTCTGCTTTCTACTACTATAACAAAATACCTAAGATAATCAACTTAAAAGGAGGAAAGGTATATTTTGACTCACAATTTTGGAGCTCTCAGTCCACACTTGGTTGGTCTTTGCTTTAGGGCCTGTGCTGAGGTAGCACATCATGGTGGGAACATGCAATAGAGGAAACTACTCAACTCACAGCAGTCAGGAAGCAAAGAAAGAGACAGGAAGGGGCTGGAGTTTCAATGTCACCTTTGAGTACACACCCCCCAATGACCTAACTTCTTCCCATTAAGCCTCATTTCTTTTTTTTTTAATTAGAAGTATATAGAAATACATTTGAGGGGGAAACGTTATCAAAACATTAGCAATCAATGGATATAAACTTTGTTATCCAGGGGAAAAGCCAAAACATGGATAACCACCTTGGGTTTTACCTGTTGCAGTTTCCCCCAGAAGAACTCATGTGTTAAATGGGTAGTTCGTGGAGGAATGACATCGTAAGCCTCATTTCTTAAAGATTCCAAGATTCCCCCATCTGCCACAAGCTGGGGACCAAATCTTTAATTCATGGGCTTTGGGGGATATTTCAGGTTCAAATAGAGCACTGGTCCTGGATTTGAGAGAATTAAAATCATGTATGGGAATCATGCCAAATGTGTACAAAACAAAAATCCATCTAGCTTCCGTCTCTAAAAATACTATTAAGACTTTGACAACACTGATTTCACACTTCTTGGAATAAATGCTTTAGCAGGTGGGAATTGGCCCATTTTCCAAACTGCAAGAACTTAAGATTGGTGCTCAGATATTTTGTTCAACTAACTCTTTGGATATTTCTTTCTTTAAAGCAAGACTTAAGTCTTAACTGACACAACTGAAAGAATCATGTACATTATGATTATGATGATGTACCTAACCAGAGATATTGAAAATAACCTGACTGTACCAGGGCAACAGATAGGGCATTCAAAACTAGGGAATAAAGTTTTTTATTTTAATTTTACTTAATTGGTATAATTTGATTCGGAATTTGAAATCTGAGGCATCTCCCTCAAAATTTAATAATCAGAAGTCACTTAAATTAAAATTTGGGACATCTCTGTGTAGAAGTGTACTTAATGCTTCATTCAATCTCATCATAAAACTTAAATAAGGAATTTTGGACATTATCATCAGCCTTAGTTGAAAAATGTTAATTTAGTTAGTAAACTGTTCTGACTTACTTCGGGGACTTCTGAGTACCTTTACACGGTCAACTGATGGTTCCAGAAAGTTCAAAAATTGGTAAGAGAAGAATGCCCTCACAAAGGGAGAAACTGTCTCAAAAAGTTCATTTTTCCCCCAAAAGGGAAAGCCATACTCTCAAATGAGCATAGGCAAAATGGTAAATCCAAAAGGGTTAAAAGTAACAAAAAAAATTCCAGAGAAGACCACAGTAGACTTTTTTGGTCCCTTCAGCCTGCCATAGTAAAATGTTATAAACATAAACATCAGAAATGTATTTCTTATACTTCTGGAGCTTGGGAAATCCAAGATCAAGGCTCTGAAAGCCTTAGTGTCTGATGAGAGCTTCTTCATCAGACTTGTGCTCTCCCTTAACCTTGCAGGACAAAAAGGCAAGGTGCCCTCTGAGGCCTGTTTTAAAAGGACACCAACCGGGTTGGGATGTAGCTCAGTGGCAAAGCGCTTGCATAGCATTTGCAGCGTCCTGGGTTCTACCCCCAGTTCCAAAAAAACAAATAATAACCCCCCCCCAAAAAAAGACACTAACCTCACTCATGAATATTCCGCCCCCATGATGCAATCACCTCCCACAGGCCCTACTTCCTAACACCAGCATCTGGTCAGATGATGGTGGGCCATCGAGGTGGGCGGTAAGGATTTCATATGAATTTGGGGGGGATGCAAACATTCAGGCCACAATACAGAAATAGCAGAAAACTTGGAAAATTATTATATTGATAAATTTGGAAGCAGGCACTGGATAAGCTGAGATGAGAGCCCTTCCTTCCCATCTTCCTTTTTGGGGAACAATCCTCCTAAGGAGCACACATTATTCTCTATCCTTAACACAAGTAAAATTTTACAACTCTGCCTTGTGGGAGGTGGCCTGTTTATGGATTCACTATTTGTGGGGTTCAATATCTTAACCACACATAGACAAGTGTCCCAATAGCTCCAGCAGTTGAAAAAAGCAAACAACTCACCCCCTCCCCACCAAAAAATAAAATAAAATAAAAACTAACATTCAGATCCTTTCCCAGCTGGACTTCCTTATTCATCTTAATCTAATCAGAATTAAGACAAAGGATTCAGAGGGATATTATGTACTGCCACTCTTCAAACCCCAGATGCCCCAGTTCTTAAGGATCAACCACACCCCATTGCCCCCATAACAGACAGCTCTGTTACCTACCTGACCCAAGCAAACTTCTGAAAGGGGCCCTTGGATCAGAGCAATCACAATGGGAGTGAAGAAAATTCACTAAGTAAACAGGAATGGGATTTGGTGATAGATGAGTACAATGTTACTGGGTTACAGATGACACAAAATGTTTCATTTGATGGGGACACGGGAGGAATCCGAAAAATGATAGTGCTGCCATTAAGAAAAAGCAAAGCTCAGCCTGGTATCACTCTTCTTTCAATTTTATAACATCTTCTTGGTACATGCCATGTGCCAGACACTGGGCTGGGAGTTAATGGTATAGAGATGAAACAGGATTGAAGGGGTTCCTTGCCAATTATCTCATTGTTCCTGCCAGGCAACATTAGCAGCAAGAACAGTAGCACACAGCATATAGCAAAACATGAGCTCTATGACTCAAATCCTTTCCTTAAAGTGTCATCCAAGACCACAAAAAAGGAGATCCGAATGCAGAGTCCACATCATAGCAGACCCTTTATTTGCAGTTCTCTTTCTCCCCTCATCATGTATCCAAAAACAGTCCCTAAGCTCTCAATTTCTCAACCCACAAGGGTTTTTTTGTTTGCTTTTGTTTTGTTACCTCTTCCTTTTCCTCCGGATTCTTCCACACTCTTCATTTCTGTCTGTGTCTGATGCTCCTAAGCCTTCCCATAGTCCATACCTTCCTAAGGGATGCCATCCCCTGAGAACCAGCCTGCTGGCCTCATCCTTTCCATATCTACACTTGTTCTCCTGATCTGGCATCACAAACAATCTAAAATGCTTTCTGGAAAGATTAGGACCCACATTTTGGAAGCTGGTGGAGGAATGAAGCAAAGTAAGCAGAGTCAGAAACCTTTTCAGTGGAAACTGGAGGGAAGTATTGAGAGTGTTCAAACAATTTTGCCTGACAATTATACTAACAAAATAATAATTGAAATTTTGAATGTTTATTATGCATAAAGACCTACATTGAGCATTCTTATACGGACCAGTGGCATTTGTTGCAACAACTTCTTTTAGAAATTTCACTGTTATTATTTCTATTATAGATAGAAAGGAACTGAGATTTAGAGGTCTAACATCATCCAAGGCCACAAAACTAAAAGGAAATGAAGCTAGAACTAGAACTTGGGTGTACCCAACTTAGGAATCCTCAAACTTTTTATGTCTTTCGTAGTCCATGACAATATATTTGCCTGTTTCTTCTTATCACCTTCCAAAAGAATACCATTTTTTCAACCTTTTCTCACACTAAAGATCAGGAATTTCAAAGCACTTAGAGCATCATGATATAGAGAAGCATGTGCATCATGCCAACACGTTGTCCAGTACCAAGCAGTACATGCTCGTTTGATGTATAATGTCTAAAACAGAATCATGCACCTCCATCCAGCTTTACACTCCAAATCAGTTTCTCCAAGTTTTCTTGCTTCTGTCATGAATATTATCCACTATCACTCCCAGCCAAGGCCACAATATCACTTTATAATCTACTCTTTTACATACTGTGTTCACTCAGAACCTCCATTAATTCTTCTTTGAGAAAGTCCCTACCATGAATCTTTTAGTTATATGACTACTACCACATCTAGCCTAAGGATTCACCTAGTTTCCAAATCATGATGAATTTGACAAACTATATTACTTTTATGGGTTACCTTTAAGGGTTATGCTAACCCTTCAAAGGATTCACTGTCTTTAGACGAAAGTCTACATTCTTTGGTCACAATCTGGCCCCTGCATCTCTAATATCTTTCTAACTCCCTAATCAAAGATTCAAACTGCCTTAACTCATTATTCCCTGAATATATATTTACACTTCTTTTTCTTATGTGAAATATGAACAAATAATACCTAAAAATGAGTTCATCGTCACTAATTATAATGTATTTATAATTAAAGATGCATTAACTAAAACAATGAAATACAATTTTTTAAAGAAAAAAGGAAAGAGAGAGAGAGAATCAATTTTTATTGAGTTTTTCACACGGCCTTTGTTGCTCAGACACTTAGTTGCGTACATGGGTGCGGGTTTGAACCCGTGTACTCCCGCATGCTGGGCAAGCACCGTAACCTCCGAGCCACCACTCCAGCCCTAAAATACAATTTTTAATTCAATAGACAGGCAAAAGATAAAAGCTGAAAGATACAAAACATTCAGTGTTAATAAGGATATGAGAAAAGTGGCATTCTTGATCAGCAACAAAAATTATTCAGTATTTGGAGAGCAATATTTCTATCTACAAGGCAAACCTGTAACTCTAAAGATTTATTCTACGTATATTTTGAAACAAGTTTAAAAAAAATGCATTCATGGGCTGGAGCAGTGGCTTAGCGATTAGAGCACTTGTCTGGAATGCACAAGGACCTGGGTTCAAATTCCAGCACCACATACACAATTAAGTATCAGAGCAACAAAGATCAGATGAAAATCTAAATAAAATCAACTCTCTTTCTCTTTCTTTCTCCCTCCCCCACCACTCTTCTCTTAGAAAAAAAATACATTCAAATATTTTCTTAAACACTGTACAATTACAAATACTATCTGCTGATCATGGTGGTGTACACTTGTAATCCCAGAGGCTTGGGAGGCTGAGGCAGGGAGATCACAAGTTCAAAGCCAGCCTCAGCAACTTGGGGAGGGCCTGAGAAACTAAGCAAGACTCTGTCTCAAAATAAAAAATAAAAATAAAAAAAAGGACTGGGGATGTGACTCTATGATAAGTGCCCCTGAATTCAATCCCTGGTCCCAAAATGAAGAAATGATTTCTAATTCTGTTCTATGGCCCAATATGATGACTAGATAACAAAAATGCACTGTGTATTTGTAAAAAAAAAAAAAAAAAAAAAACATATAAGAAATCATTGAAATATTTTCATTGGAAAGAAATGATAAATGAGGGAATTTGTGTGTCTACTCAACATATATCAAAACATTTAATTTTAATGGATAAACATCAATAATTTCTGTGTCAATTAAAAAAAAACTACTGCCTAGGAAATAAATCATATGCCATGTAAGAAATAAGCATGTTTGGGGATGCAGTTCAGTGGTGAAGTGCTAGCATACAGTAGATACAGGTTCAATCCCCAGTACTAAGAAAGAAAGAAAGAAAGAAAGGAAGGAAGGAAAAGAAAGGAAAAGAAAAGAAATAAGTTAATATCACACACCTGCAATCTCAGTGGTTCAGGAGGCTGAGGCAGGAGGATTGAAAAACCAGCCTCAGCAACTTCGCAAGGTACCAAACAAATTAGCAAGACCCTGTCTCAAAATAAAAAATAGAAAGAGCTGGGAATGTTGCTCAGAGGTTAAGACCTATGGATTTAGTCCCTGGTAACCCCACCCCGCAAAAAAAAAAAAAAAAAAAAAAGAGAAAAAAAGAAAAGAAAAAGAAGTAAGTAACCAGAGAAACAAATCATGATGCATATTTTACTTTTGTTTAAAAAGTATATGTATAAAATATATATTAACATATACATATATAATTGGTCTGTATTGCTGATATGTAAAAATACTTATGACATACTACTAAGGGCAAAGAACCAGTTCCTGCAGCAAAATTAATAAGTAGAAAGAAAATCATACCAAGTTAGAAAAAAGCCAACCTCAAAAAAAAAAAGTTTTATATTGTGTAATTCCACTTATAGAACATTCATAAAATAACAAAATCGTGGACATGAAGAACAAATTTGTGACTACCAGGGCTAAGAATTAAGGTATAACTAAAAGGGATAACCTGAGGGAGCCTTACGGAGATGATGGCATTCAGTATCCTTATTGCAGTGGTAATTACAGGAAGCTACGCATGTGATAAAATTGCATTGAAGTATACACACACCAAACAATAGGTGCAAATGTGGTTTATAAAATCTGAATAAACTCAAACTCTGTGGATTCGATCAATGTCAATTTTCTGGGTTTGATCCCGTACCACAGATGTTAGCACTGGGAAGAGATAGATGAAGGATATGAGGGACCTCCCTGTAACCATCTTTGCTACTTCCTATGAATATATAATTATTTCAAAATAAAAACACTTTTAAAGGGGCTGGAACAGCTGCTCTGTGGTTATGGTATTTGCCAGGCATGCACAAGTACCCGAGTTCAAACACCAGCACCACGGACACAACTAAGTGTTTGAGCAACGAAAGCCACATGAAAAACTAAATAAAAATTGATTCTTTCTCCCTCTCTCTCTCTGTCCCTCTCTCTTAAAAAAAAACAACATTTTTAGAAATGCATAGGAAACTCTCCCTGTGGTTACAGAAAATGCAATATTATAGTAAATGTACAGATTGTGATGCTCTTACTAGAAGACTGAATAATTTATGGGTGTAGGGGTATTATGTAAAGGAAGGTAGAAGTGTTAATACGTTGGCATAATCTTATAACCTCTTAAAAATTCTTCTTGTAAACATATAAGAATAAAAAGAACAAGTTGCAGAATAGATTATGTTGTACATTAATTTTTAAAATATATAAATATGGATTAAAGTTTCAAAGAACAGATACACCTCACTATTAAAAATGTTGTCTTCTAGGAAATGCAACAGGGAGAATCGACAATAAGGAGAGGGAGAACTTATTTCCTATGCCATACACTTCTGTACTGTTTGACTTTCCATTGTATCGATATACAATTCTCTAGTAATTTAATATTGATCAGTAAAATGAGGAAAGGGAAAATAAATGAAAGGAAAAGTAATTTCTCCCCTGAGTCTTTGCCCATCCCAGTTCCTCAAGACCTGTTTTAAGATTTCCTGTGTGAGATTGCAACAGAACTCTGAATACTAGAGGTATTTTCTTGTTGTTTAACACTATATTTTGGGGATGTAGGAACATCGTCCCTGAAACTACACCCAAAAATAGTAGATTTTTAAGAAACGTTCATAGTTATAATACTAAGGCAACATGGCTACAAAAAGCAGGATAAGATTTTTCAATTACTAAAATTCTCATATTAACATATATAAGTGCCTTAATCCATCTTAATTCAGTGATCATTATTCCACTGCTGTGTCATTTCCTACAAAAAGCTGCCCTGAACCCTTGGGTGGCTTGTGTCCTATGTAGCAAACATCCCCAACAATATTTATAATAAAGAGAAGATGATCCAAAATGCATGGGCTGTTTATTCTGACTTCTTGTGCCTATCGTCAGTGTTGGGGAAAAGATAAGAACTATTTAATCTTATGAAGCCAGCAGTAGCAGCCCCCTCAAGAACCCATCTGAAGTACTTACATGTACATCTGTCTTCCATTCTACACTTATAGCTGTTTAGCTCTGGCGGTCTTGGTATTTAGATATTCGTCATTCACTTAAAATGAGTGAAAGAAATGGATCTGATGTATATCAAATATTTCTTCATCAAAGATGAAAAATTAATTTTATAATACTGACAAATTAAACATACATTTTACTCCAAAAAAATACTGTATGTATTCCAACATCTCAAAACTGTGATATAATATCATCTGAATTACTAAATTGTAGTGGACAGCTTGAAGAGGATTTGGTTTTATCCGGATTCAGAATAAAATAAAGAAAAGCCTTTGGAACATCTCACTGATGTTCCAGCAAAACTGTGCCTTGTGCACCACCTACAGGAAATAGGTAAAACTTGTATTGAACAAACATTTGTATGCATTATAGAGACATATTGGACAATCTCATGATAATATTTGTAAAAAGAAACTATTTCAACTAAGATGATTTTCATGTAATCCTGCTGTACTATGACTTCCGATATTATATAGATGAAGCCAGATATCAATTAGAATCTAGCACAAATCCTTATATTTGCAATTATTTGAAATTTTTTACTCAAATACATACATTTTTTTTTAAGAGAGAGGGACACTGAGAGAGAGAGAGAAAGAGAGAATCAATTGTATTTAGTTTTTTATGTGGTTTTCATTGCTCTGACACTTCGTTGTATGCGTAGTGCTGGAGTTCCATCTGGGGTCCTTGTGCATACCATGCAAATGCCCTAACGGCTGAGCCACTGCTCCAGCCCTCAAATATATTTTAAATTCTATTTTCCCTTAGTAAATTTAAGATTCTATAATCATATTTTCCTCTAACATTAAAGTCTTTTATGGGGGGGGCGCTGAAGTGATGGCTTGGTGGTTTACATCGCTTGCCTGGCATGTGCGAGTACAGGGGTTCAAACTCTAACACACACATACACAACTAAGTGTCAGAGCAAAGAAAGCCATGTGAAAAACTCAATAAAAATTGATTCCCATTGTCTCTCATTCTCTCTCTCCCTCCCTCTCTCTCTCTCTCACTGTCCTTCTCGCTTTAAAAAATAATAGTCTAGGGCTGGACCTGTGGCTCAGCAGTTAGGGCACTTGCCTGGCAGGCGCAAATACGCGAGTTCAAACCCCAGCACCACATACACAACAAAGTGTCTAAGGAATGAAAGTCACATGAAAAACTAAATAAAAATTGCTCCTATCTTTCTCTCTCTCACTGTCCCCCCTTTCTTTAATAAAAATAATAATAATCTATTCTTTTTAATTTAACATTTGTGCCATCAATAAATAATTCCCACAAGGAAAAACCTGATTTTCCTTTGTTTTCCATCTAAACAAGGAAACTGAAACATAGATTAGAAAAATCTTCCAAACCTGAACGTTTTATTATCAATAAAAGGAGAAGAAAAAGAACTTAATTTTTCACCAAATATTTTTATTAATTATCTTTCTAGGCCTCATAGCATCCATGTAACAAAGTGAGTTACTTAAATGGTTGAACTACCACCTATAAGTAAACATCTCTAATATGAAATTCTGTATTTGTGATATCATTATTTTCTAACACTAATTACTATAAACATGATTTTAAATGAGGAAGTTTAATTTTATTATTGCTATCTTAAAAGCATTTAATCAGGACTAAATCTCTAGGCCTTCATTTCTTCTCAATACATACCTTCTCCTTAATAAATCTGATTTAAAATTTCAATTATTTGTAGAGCTCATAGGTGATTTTAGCAAAGTAGCTGGCTACAAGATCAACTCCAGCAAATCGCTAGCATTTCTTTACACCAACAACAAATCCGCAGAAGAAGAAATCAGAAAATCTCTCCCATTCACCATCACTTCCAAAAGAATGAAATACTTGGGTATTAACCTTACAAAGGATATTAAAGACCTATTCAAAGAAAATTA
>PVKS010051802.1:0-10949 GCA_004027875.1 Aplodontia rufa | reverse complement strand
AGTGGGGTGTGAGGCCAGAGAGGCCCAGCCACAGGAATGGCTTCCCCCGGATTTCCCTGTTGAGCTGGATCATGCTTAAACCTCTCCAGAGATGGTCTCTGTAAAGGACCGGGAGAAGGGACTGTACCCTCCGACTGAGCAGATGTGTCTGAAGAAGGGAACATCACCAGGGGCCAATGCCATGTGGCCGGGAGACCAGGGTCTTCAGATGAAGAGAGAGCTGAAGACGGAATCCTATCCTGGGCACCTGGCAGCTTAGACACAGTGCCAAGTCCCTGGAGACTCCATTTCCTGCTCATCAAGGGACATTACGAGTGGCCTGTGAAGAGGGTTCGATGCAGCAGCACATGGAAGTCCCACATATGGCAATTAAGGACCATCTACCTAGTAACAAGGGACTCCCTCCTTATAGTCCCGATGCCAGGCAAGCACACTACCTGCACACTGTCCCACAACCCCTTAAGACTATCTTCCTGCACCTATCAGGAAGACCCCGGGATCACCTCCTACTCACCCACATACAGGTTTCGAGGGGTTAAGTTAGTTACCCACCGCCACGCAGGTGGAAAACGGGTAAGCCAGGAGATGTCACAACCAGGTTGGAAACTTCCACCATGGGCAAGCTAAACTGAAATGCTTCCTAAGAAGCAACCCACGCAGGAAATCAAAGTGCAGAGCACAGAGTGGGTACACAATGGGTGCTTCTTCCCAAATTCAAACTGCAACTGTGCATCCTGTGAGGGCATGGCAAGAAGAGACATGTGTGGGCCAGGGCTGGGGCGAAGGCAAGGTTCCATCTCCTCTAGGCCTTCTGAGCGTGGGCACGAACCCACGCTCTCCGGTGCCCCACACCCACGGGTCCAGATGAGAGAAGAGCTGAGAGAGGTGTCTGGGGAATGTCACCCACCCACCCCATCTAAGGAACCTCCCTGATCCCACATCTCTCTCAGTAAAGGATTTACGTCTCATTTTCAATGGAATGCTACATTTGGTCAGACCACAAAGAAAACTCCTCATTATAAACCAGGAAATGTGTGGAAAGAGAATTATTTACCCAAGGCAGTGCTCAATCAGTGTTGCCCGAATATTTATTTAGCCCACACACGGAGAAGTTGTGTTAATGTTTGCCAGAGAATGTGGCTTTATAAAGTAACTGAGTCAAAAAAGACAGCATATCATTTTACAAATAACTTTAAAATCGCCCCAGTTAAATGGCTGGGCTCTCTCAGGTCTGTCTTCTCAAAATGCTGCAGAAACAATATCCAGAATTATGTCTCATAAAATACAGGTATTACAAAGTGGCTGTTTAGCCCATTAAAGAAAATGGAGAGTGAATTCTGAATTATTTCCACCCGAGGCAGAAGCAGACGGAGTTACCAAAATTATGTTAGGCCAACGTGGCAATTCTTTAAGTCCGCAGGGCAGCAGGGCTAACGGCCCCGGCACCAAAACTCTATTAGGAGAGCTGCATTTGTCAGCCAACAATGACAGGAATTCTATTTGTCAGCCTCAAAACTACTGTAGCTATGCAGAATTTACCCAAAACATTTGCTTTTCATTTATAGGTGGCATTTGTCCACCTCAAAAAGCCCTGTGAGGGGCTGGAGCAGTGGCTTGGTGGTTATGGTACTTGCCTGGCATGCACAAGTACGGGAGTTCAAACCCCAGCACACCACGTACACAACGAGGTGCCCAAGCAATGAAAGTCACATGAAAAACTAAGTAAAAATTGCTTCTATCTCTCTCACTATCCCCTCTTTCTTTAAAAAAAAAAAAAAAAAAAGCCCTCACAGGGCAAGGCTATGAAGTGACACCTCAGAAAGCACTATTGGAGGCAGGTCACTTGGAGGGCAGCGGCCCCTGGATGTGCGTCCTGGCTCTGTGTGCCATGAGGTGGTGGCACCTGAGCCATGTCATGATTGTTAACAGTGATGAACCCATCGCCAGTGCCATCGGGGTTGGGGGAGGACAGCAGGGGGCTGGTGGGATGGGGGCAGAGGAGGAGGAACACACACAACAGCGATGGCAGCCACAGGCTTTTAATGAGATGTCCTCATTTCAAAGTCTGCAGTCCTCAACATCTTCCTCTGCTCTGTGGGGACGCCCCCAGAGGCAGTGTCGGTGGAATACAGTGGGCAGGGCTGAGGGTGGTGAGCCAGGAGGAGGCTACCCAGGTACAGAACAGACCCTCTGAGATGGGGTCACAAGTGGCCAGGCTGAGGTGAGGCTGTGTGGGCAGGCACGTGCTCCTTCTTGGAGTCTCCACTCTTGCCACAGGGACCCATTTTCCCACCTGCCTTCCCAGTGGGACCAGGAGCTTCTTAAGGGCGCTGTCGAATATATTCCTGTACACACAATGCCAGCAAAGCCTGTCCCCAGGAGGTGATCGGTAAAGATTTACTTATGCCTAAGCATACTTATGCACATCATGCGATCTCGGGGCGGTTGCTCTGCGGGCAGGAGACTTCCAGAGACTGTAGATCAAGAATGAAAACTATCTGAATGTCCTCAGGAAAACTAGGCGCTTGCTAGGGCTGCGCAAATGAGTCACCAGCAACAGACAGGGCAGGGGTGCGGCGCATAGAACAGAACCATACTCTCTCATGGTCCAGAACAGAAGCCCAAAATCCAGATGCCTGAGAGCTGGTTCCCCCAGGTGCTGTGTGCGAAAAGTGAGCCAAGCCTCCCTCCAGCTTCTAGTGCTGCCACTGTCCTT
The DNA here is from genome assembly GCA_004027875.1 of Aplodontia rufa. NCBI lineage: Eukaryota > Metazoa > Chordata > Mammalia > Rodentia > Aplodontiidae > Aplodontia > Aplodontia rufa. The sequence goes on along the minus strand of PVKS010051802.1, from coordinate 8,233 downwards.
AGGGTCCCTGGACTAATAGACACATCTCACCTCTGCCTTCTCGGGTCTGTGTTCTCTCCTATTCTTATAAGCACCACCATCACTGGACTTAGGGCCCACCCCAAATCCAGGCTGATTTCTTTCTGAGATTCTTAACTATCTACATCTGCAAGACCTTATTTCCCAAGGAGGTCACCCTGGGGGCTCTGAGGGCTCACCCAGACCCTGCAGCTCATCAGGCACTGGCAGTCCTCCCTTCCTGCTGCCTGCTTACACGGCCCATGGAGAGCCCGGGCAAGGCCACCAAGACCTTGGGAATGCACCGACACAGGCACCTTGTCCCGCTGCGTGGTGAGCCTGGAGGAACTAAAAATGCAGAGCTCAATGACTGAGGAAGCCAAATCCTACAGCCTACAGAGTGAAGAGGAGGGCCTGGGGCCTTGGAATCAGGGTCTGTGGGGCCCATCACCAGTGTCCCACTGGCCCACCGGCAAGAATACTCAACGCTGTCCCTGGGCCAGTTCTCCATTAAGTCTCCACCTGAATGAAGCTCTCATGTCCTCCTGGGGTCAGGAGGAGGACCCTGCTTTCTCTGCCCTCCCCCAGGCAGGGAAAGTCACCTTCCCCACCACTCAGTGTCCACAGAGGGCCTCTTGACAACTAGACCCTGAGAGGGCCACAGTGCCACAGGCCAAGGGTGAGAGCTGTGGGAGACGAGGTCCAGGAAGTGGCAACAAGAGAGAAGATACCAGCCCCACAGCGCCCAAGGACAAAGCACCAGAGGCTAGACCCCTAGGGATGTGGCAGGTTCACAGGAAGCCCACAGGGAGGGACTCCATAAACAATGCTACACCTGACACCTGGGGACAGCACCAGAGTCCTTCCTAGTTACAAAGGGAACTTGGACCACAGACCAGGCATTAGGAGAAACCTCCAATGGGGTTTGGAGTCACAGCCTGCGACAGTCACATGCATTTCTTTGGTGAACACATGATTGTGCACACTGGAGAGAAGAAATAGGGACACCGCATAGTCTCAAGCCAGCTGAGGGCATGCTTCAACACCAAGTGTGTTGCTGTACACTTATAAAAAATTTTTCAGAGCTCTTTTAGATTTTGGGATAGCAAAACAGACTGCAGATGGGTATTTATAAGCCTGACTGGAGGCACTTTCTTGACTCAGGCAGCCTTGTCCCCAGGAGGCAAGGTGTGGAAGTGAGGCTGGGGCAAAGGCCAGCAAGGCTCAGACCAGTCCCTCAACCCCCAACCACTCCAGCGTTTATCTATTTTGTAAACCAAGCTTTCCCCAAAGAATTTGGTTTAATGAAAGAATTTGGGAGCTACAGAAAAGACTGAAAATCATTGCTGCATGTCAGAGGTTGGCAAACTTTTTTTTAATAGAGGGCCAGACAATAAATAATTTAAGCTCTGTGGGCCAAGGGAGAAAGTGAGGCTATTGTGGAGGAGCTTATATAACAAGGGAGAAGAAAACCCCACAAATTTTTTATTGATGAAACACAAACCTTTATTTATAGACACTGAAATATGAATTCAATATAATTTTTGCACGTCATGAAATAATAATCTCTTGATTTTTTTCCCCTACCGTTAGAAACTATAAAAACTATTCTTAGCTTATGGGCTGTATCCAAAGAGGTACAGGCTGCATTCAGCCCTTGGGCAATGCTTTGTGGTCCTGGTCTAGGTCATTCCAAGTCAAGCAAGGTCCTGTCCCAGAATGAGACCTACTGGTGACCCCCCAGGGGACTACGTGAAAGTCCACCACTGAATCAGAGGGATATGCACTCGGCAGTTACTGAAACAGACACACCTTGCCCTCTGTTTACAAGTCTTCTGGGAGGTTTGCTTTCTATTCAGTTCTGAAAAACCTAAATACCAAATGTGGCATGAGCCATAATTTAGCAGAATTATTTTCCTTAAACAAACTCTCCCTTTTAAAAAATTACATGTTAAAAACTACAAAGTTGTTACCTCTCTTAAGCTGGAATCATGACACACTGGTAGACTACAAACTTATTCGCATTTTTAGGGGGTGCCACCACTGATCTGAATCATATTAACAAAATGCCCATCGCATATAAATCAATCATCCATGAGCCTCTGAGCACCTACGTGGAGCTCAGTAAGCCTGGCAGGAGCACATGTATTACCATCAAGGGACAGTCTTTCCATTCCCAGACTTTAGGACCCTCCGGTGCCCATTGGGCAATGGATCCCATGTCAACTGTTAAAGTCTAGTCCCCCTTTTTGATACATAGATTTCATGGTAGACTCACATCTCATTCTGCTTGGGCCAAGAATATGCCCCGATAGATTAGACAAAGCATGAATGAAAATGTGCAATCCAGCCCCCAAGAGGGTTAGGAATGATTAGAGACGCTCCTGTGACTTAACTGCTTACAGGCAAATCCTGTGTTAAAATGGAATGCTGAGGTAGGTCCAACACTCAAAGGGAAAACCACAAAGCGACCTTTAAAGTTCTGAGGATGTCTACTGGAAAAGCCAAAGCCCCACAGATCACCTGCTCTGCAGGCACCTCAGACCTGGAATGCTCTCCCAAGATCTTTTGTAGGTGCACGAGGAAGCTAGGCAATGAATGGCTGAGATCTGACTCTGAGCTGTGTGTGATCTGCATACGTGATGTCACCAACACTTTCAATAACCATGCAAAGAAGCTATTTTGTCCCCATTAGACATACGAGATAATGGGGCATAGATTCTTAACTTGCCCAAGTTGCAAAGTTAGAAACAGTCAGATCTAGACCTTCAAAGCCTGTGGTCTGGATGCTAAAGCAGAGCTGGCAAACTATGGTCCAAGGGCCAAATCTACCCTCTCCCTGTTTCTTTCTTTCTCTTTGCTTTTTTTCCTCTTTCCACAGCTTTTAAATTGGTGCATTATAGTGGTATATAATGATGGGGGTTGCTGTTACATATTCCTACTGCCTGTTTCTGTAAATAAAGTTTAATTTATTGCTATACAGCCATTCATTTATGTGTTGTCTGTGTTTGCTCTCATGCCCTGAGAGCAGATTGAGTATTTGCAACCAGGACCATAAAGTCCACAATGCTAAAAATATTTACTCTCCAGCCCTTCGGAGAAAGAGGCCATGCTCTCTAAGTATCAACTGTGCTGCAGTCCTCTGCTAGGGAAGAACAGCACACTCACAGGCTCCCAGGGGGCGGGAGCAGCATCCCTGTGACCTCCTACCATCCATCACCTTGCCCTTGTGGTTGTCTGGACAGCCCAAGCACCCACCAAGTCAGAGAAGCCTGTCTAGGAGATGGCGTTGCTGGAGAGCTGAGGCCAAAAGACGACGTAACTACACTGAGCTCACCAGATTCACTTCCCTGGAAAAGAATCAAAAAGCTACAAAAAGAGAAAGAGACTTAAGAGATCAGCTGAGGCACACTGAGGGTGCAGACAGAGCTGGAGGCTAGCCCTGTCCAGAATCTGCTCTACCCAGCTAAACAGACGCCCTCCTATAACCTCAGCCAGAGCACCTGGAGTGCACTTCCACTTCCTGCCACCAGGGGCTCAGGCGAGCCAGCGTGGCCTGCGGCTTCCTAGGCCAAGCAGCCAGGGGACCAAACTCCACCAAGTGTGGCCTCCTCTCCAAAAGACAAACCGAAAACTACAAACCGTGGGTGCCAAACGCAGCCTGACACTCAAAGCACTGAGCCACTTGAAGAAAAAGGCACAGCAAGGTCCACTTCCCACAAATAGTATCAACAACAAATATTTTGGGATAATTTGAAATAAATTTTTCATTATTTATGACGTTTCCCTCCATTATCTTCATCATCATTACATGTATGTATATTTTTTCCTCATTCTAAAGCCAGCAGGTGAAGTGTAGGAGATTTCTTCCTCTTCCTCCGCATAAATATGTGTATGCATGTATGTATGTTCCAACCTGCACATTCAAAAGTGTTAGTCACATATTTTTGCCATTCTAGGTAAAGAAGTCCATTTGTTGTTCCCCTGAGGGCTCCACATATCCCAGCTTTCATTACCGTAGACTTAGAGTAGATTGAATTGCTTACCTAGAACCCAAACCCACCACACACACACACATACATACACACACTACATATATATACTTTTCTTATTTTGGGGTGGGGGGAATCTACCATTGTAAGCTTTCAAGACAACTCAACAAGAACTTGGTAGTTGTGTTTTTAGCTTAATCTCTTGGTTTAAAAAAAAAGCAAAGAGGGAGAGAAAGAATCCATACCCAAAGATCCTGTCATATCAACTTAATCAGTTTTTTTTAAGTTAAATTTGATTTTTAAATCCCTTAGGTTATGAGACTTGTGGGCTTTTATCATTTGAGTTCTATTTTTAAAATATAGACTTGTGATTCTTTTTCCAAAATCAATCCAACAGAGAGAGTGAATCATGGCCAATGCATAATAAAATGAGAGCTACCTTTGGACTTGGGAAAATTATTAACATTTTGATTCAATGACTTTTTAGTTTTTCAAATTCAAAAACAGCAAGTCTCGGACTTCTCAAAACACTGGAGTTTTTTCCTCTTTTTCAATGCTTTTAAAACTAAAAGGCAGCCAAGAAGGAGTCTGGTCGCTGACTTGTATACTGCAGGGATGCACAGAGACTGCAGCTCGGGCCCACACGGCACACACACATGAACTTCTCATGACCCTCACGTACACGCTGATATATCATAAATACCATAAAGCAGCCTTGTAATTACACAGAAAAATTGATTTTAAAAGGCCAATATCAAAATTAATTGTCATAAAAATATAATAACCTAGACCAGAGAATTTAGGGATTAGAGCATTTTGACCATTATACCTCAAATTTATAAAGGCTATATATTAGTTAGCATGCATGAGAGTTTGTAAAACTGGAATAGCTTGTGCATTATGACTTTATTATATAATCCAGATATTTAAAAGTAAGTATTAACATTGTTCCCCACCCCCTGCCATGTTCAAGATGAAAATCAATATGTTCCCCTCATATAATTAAAAGGCTGGTTCTATGGTCTGGGTCTCAGTATTAGAATGTTAGGGAGCCCTGAATCTGCCAGGAGACTGGGAGGGAGCCAGTAATGTAGACACCTCCAGAATCCAGCACTGGGGATGTCTTTTCCCCAAGGGAAGAACCAGCATTTGAGCCCGAGGAGAAGAAACAGGGCTCATTTGGTGACATCAAAGTGTGCCTTGGGGAGAGAGCTCAAACATCCAAGGCAAGTGTAAGGTGAGCGATACGCATCTGAGGACACAAAGGAACCCACATTGGAGGGTGAAGCCAGACGTCAGCCTGAGAGGAACCACGTTGGAGGGTGAAGCCAGACGTCAGCCTGAGAGGAACCACGTTGGAGGGTAAAGCCAGACGTCAGCCTGAGAGGAACCACGTTGGAGGGTAAAGCCAGACGTCAGTCTGAGAGGAACCACGTTGGAGGGTGAAGCCAGACATTAGTCTGAGAGGAACCACGTTGGAGGGTGAAGCCAGATGTTAGTCTGAGAGGCCACCACAGTACAGATGTTCAACAGTGAGTACTGCATACTTAAAATTTTGTTAAAAGGGAAGATCTCATGTTGACCATTCTTACCACACTAAAGTTAAAAAAAAAAAAAACTAAATGTCCTCTAAACGGCTATTGTGACATTATCTCAAACAGCGACAAATAAATCCGTACAACAACGAAATGTCAGCGAAGCACGCTGGCCCTTGGCCACGTTTTCCCAGCCCTTCAGATATAAGACAAGAAAACAGAGCTCCACTGTCAGGCTCGACCCTGAACTGGTTCCGTCAGTGAAGACGCCGAGTGCCCGCGTCTCGGCCTGCTTTCCACAGAGCTCCCAAAGACAGCGCAGCGGGTGAAGATCAGTCATGCAGCAGCAAACCCAGACATCCCCGCCTTCCAAATTTCTTGGTAAATGATAGTAACGATCTTGTTTGAGAAGTTTACATCTTAAATGCTTTTTTACAGGTCGCATTAGCTCCTTAAAAGATCCTTCATTAGAGGGAGAAGAGGGGAGGAGAGGAAGGGGCTCAGAGGGAAGGGGGAGGGCTGAGCGAGGGGAGGCACAGCCCAGGGAATTTAGCCAAACCACATCACGTGCACACGTGACCTTGTCACAACAAACTCCACTTATATGTGTGACCACAGTGCAACACTTAGAAAATAAACTTCAAAAAGATGAAAAAAGAATCACACAATCACAATAATTAACGTCACTGGCTTTTAACAAACAAATTACGCAAAAAAGACGCTTGATTATTTCAATAAATCACAATTAGCAGAGTTGGTAATATATTTCCATGTGATACTATTAAAGCACATAATGTACTGTACCATCGTGCGGCCGGCACACCATCAGCCATGTAATACTCAATAAAAAATCGGAAAATGCTACATAAATAGGGTCTGCCAATAACACAAGTGGATTTAAGTTTGAAATTATTATTTTCCATCACCATTAAAAAAATAATAATTAGTCCTCGCAGCTATTTCTAAGTTTCACAAAAATTTGATTTTTTTCCTTATCTTCATCTAAAACCTGTAGAAAATGGATTTGACCCCAACAGTGAGTTCCCTTTTATGAAAGACTTATCCACCAAGGTTCACCTCTGCAAACCCCTGCAAATCCCAGGTGTGAGCACTGATGGGCGAAGCTAGACAACGGAACTCCAAGTGCTGGGGAGGGGCCCCTGACAAGCAGCCACCAAGAAATGGACCACAGGGAGCGACAGAGACGGTAAACTGCAGGTCAGCGAGTGCAGGAAAAAGATACCACACTGAAACTCTGCTTAGAGCTCCAGCCCACTGGAGTAAGAGAATGAACAAAAACACTTGAATCTGACCTCCGCTGCCCTGGGAGCACAGCCCTGCATTTCCTACGAAGAACTGAAATTCAATCGTGAGTTTTCCTACTCTGGTGATTTTAAGGAAAGTGATTCCTTAGGCTAGGGGTAAATTACTGCATTCATTTTTTTAAGTATATTTATTTGCACCTTCTACCATCTGAAATATGCTATGTTTAAATTTTGTAGCCCCCAATAAATAGCATGTGTTCAGTGACAGCAAGACATGGCCTTGTTCACAGGTACATCCTAGGATCTTAGTACCAAGGCCTAACAGAGCAGGCACCTGAGATTCATTGAATGATTGAACAAATTCAATTCTATACATATATTGTGGGGGAGGGGATCAAACTTCAGGCCTCCTTAAAAATTGACATGTCCTACAGAACTTGAAGAGAGTCCCCGGAAGTCATCCCAAACAATGGCCCAGGCCAAAGCCGAGTTCCTCTGAATCAGCTGCTCTCAGCCAATGGCAATTCCGGGACAGAGGCAATTGATAATAATTATATTTTCTGCCTTCTCTGGGGTTATGAATTTATCATGATGTGAAAGTCGAGCTACTCTTGATGCCATGTTAACAATGATAAACACCATAAAGACAAAAAGGAGCGAAATTTAAGCACTTGGATTCTGCAGGGGAGTTTATTAAACAGATTAGCTAAGAAAAAGCAAAGCTACACAATTACGGAAAACAAGCAGCAATGCTCTGACTGGCTATTTCTGACGGCCACCTGAGAGCAGACTTCAAATGGCCTCATTTCTGCAGGTACATTATCATGTGTTTTATTGTTATTCACAGCTGCAAGATGATTAATTTGTATTCGGAATTCTAAGTGGCAAATGTGCTATGCATAGTAAGATACATTTTTTTTTTTAAATGGACACAGAGAAAACGTCTAAGCCACATCTCCTAAGTAACTCTTGCTCACTCGACTGGTGAGCAAAATCCACAAAAGAGTTTGCAGAAGGCTTTGAAACAGTTTGGTTGGAAAGGAAAACTGTAGAGAACACCCCTCTCCTCTGTGCCACCCCCCTTAAAAATAAAAATAAAAGCACTGAGCTTCAGGCAAACCAAACAAAGAGAATAGTTGGGAGATGTCAACCTGCCAGAATCACCCATGTTGCCGGGTAATGTCTGGCTCTTCCTGCTCCCTGGACGCTTCCAGTGCAATGCAGGAACTCCAGGGGACTGGGCACCAACAGCCTCCACACAGGCACAAGTAGGGAGGATGCACACCTGCTAAACCCACCACCTAAATGCAATCCTGGGAGGCTCTTAAGATTACTGAACCAACTCTCATTTTCTGTTCTAAGGAGATAAGGAGTGGCCCGGATAATCTAAATGGGTGGGAAACGATATCACTGGCTTGAGAACAGTCGGATAGGTGTCCCCTCC
>PVKS010051801.1:0-10991 GCA_004027875.1 Aplodontia rufa | reverse complement strand
TGATTTAGGACTAGTTTGTGTAGTTGGGATTGGAGAGAAGAGTTTAGAAGGATGGGTCTATGTATGTAAAATTTTACATATTGCTTTTAAGATATGCAATTGAAATATTTTCTATACCTCTTTCAGTTTGTGTTTAAGCTCCTGTTCCCACTGAAAATGAAAAACATCTGATCTTGTCAATTAAGAGCATATTAGCCTATAGTTTTAAAACTCTTTGGTAGTATCTAATTTCTCAAGAGTTTTCCCTTTCCTTGTTCCCAAGGTGGTGTTTGTGTGGAGGGGGAAGCTTAGTCTCCTCATGGCATGGGTGAAGGGCATTTTATTCATTGTGTGGCCCTCACTATGTCCACTGCTTTGCACTTGGCATGCTTGGTGACTGGGCATTGTGCCTTCGTATCCACGGAAATTAGACTGTTCCTGTTTAGTCTTTTGAATGTCATCCTGGCAGCTAATTTGGACTTCCTGGACCTCACCATTGTGTCTCCTTGTGAGACACTTGTTGTTGGTGATTTTCTACCCAGGCTTTTTTAGGTATCAGTCCCATCAGCATTTCTGTCTCTCTCCTGGGAGCCAGAGAATGCTGTCCTGTTTTTCCTGAATTGTAGTAGAATTTGTGGGATCTTTGGAGGCATCCTGGCTTCCCGATTTTGAAGCACCTTCTATCTCCACGGTGTTGGACCAGTACTGTGTGGGATGTGCCAAATAGGGGACTTTCATGCTAGGTGATAGAGCCATTGGCCACAATGTTCTCCAGCGCCCCCAGGACCTAGTAGGGGTTAATTTCCCCCTCCTTTTGCACTTATCAAAAAGTTTTGAATCCTCACAGGGTATTTTATCTCTGATCTTTTGCCTCCTTCCGCTTCTGCTATACTATATATCCACAGTAACTTAAGGAACTTGAAAATATAAACTAGATGGGACAGGAATCAGAAGCATAAATGAATGATAAAAAGGGAAGAAGGCCTGTTCTATGTCAAGTGGGCACGTTCCCTAAGACCCACATATCAGGAAAGAAAGAAAATAGAGATGGAGGTCAAACAACCCAGAGATGACACAGCTCGAAGCAGGCAAGTAATTTTGATTAATACCTTCTACTGGCCCACCTTGCACATAAACCTTTCTCGCTTAATAGTTTTGCTGGAAATTTGCCCTATGTTTCATCAGCAAATATGTGAACATGTGAAATGACATATTTATTCTCTTTGTTGGTAGTATAATTGCAATGTTCATTTTCTAACAGATATTGATGTATTTTAAAGGCTTACTTTGAATTTTGAGTAAAGAAGCTTAGAATAGATTGCCAGACTTCTTGTATGAATTGATAGAATTAATAAATCTCTTCTTTTTACTGTTGGAACTGTTAATTTATTTTATTTTCACAGCTGTTGAATATAGCAAATAATATGAGAATCTTATGCATGGTTTGACAGCATAAATTACTAGAGCTTGTATCTTTTTTGGTGTAGTTCATCATTTGAGAAACAGGTAATGAATGTAGTGTTCACCTGTTGTTACATTTTAAAATAGCAGCAGAACAGTAGAAGATAATAGGTGTAAACATTCAGGTAATGATGTGCTAGTTATTTGCTTGTTTATTCTAGTATATAATCTGTGAATTGCTTCCCTCTTTGATATCTTTTGATGTCTAGTATTTATATCTCCTACTACTGATATTCACAACTTCCATTGGAAAAGATTGAGATGAATGCCCTATCTCCTCATAAAATCAAAATTAGTTAGTCATAAGGATTTCTACATTGCCCTCTTCAAGAAGTGTCAGGATTATTGACTACAAGAGAGTGGCATTTAAAATTAGATTTTTCAGATGAATTCAAGTGTTTCTTTTCAAATGTGTAATTTTCTAGTATGTGCAGAGCGTATTTTCATTAAATGAAACCTTGAACAAGGCCATATAAATACAATTTCTTTGTTACAATTTCACTTTTTCAACCTATAATTTTAGTTATGAGAATGAAAATTTGCCAGGGTAGAATCAGACACCTGTAGTCCCACAACTCCTGAGAAGGAAACTCTCCTGGCTTTGTTAGCATGAATACTGATGGATATATGAGAGCCCTATCACAGAAGGGTGGCTCTGGTTTGGTTTGTTTGTTTTTTTCTTTTATTTTTGTTTTTGCCCACCAACAATCTTACAAAATTTGAGTATAATCTTTGCTATATTTAATGACTGCATTTACTCAAACCCATCCCTTTCTAAATCCTAATAATTCTACTGAGAAAAGGAGGAAGGACAGCATATTAGTCTGTTAAGGGTGCTGTAACAAAATGAAATAGACTAGGTGGTTTAAAACAATTTTATTTTCTTACTGTTCTGGAGACTGGAAGTTCATTAGCAAGATGCCAGCATGATAGATTTCTGGTAAGGATTCTTTCCTTGGTTTTCAGATTGCTCATCTTGCTGTGTGCCCATATGAATTTTCCTTAGGTGGGGGAGTACACCAATTACAAGTTCTCTAGAGTCTCTTTTTCTTGAAGGACACTGATCCTATAGGATCAATGCCCTGCCCTTGAAATTTGATTTAGCTTTAATTACTTTCTTAGAGGCCTCATCTCTCAATACAGTCACACTGTGGTGGTGGGTTAGTACATGCCTGCGAATTTTAGAACACAAATATTCAGTATAATGAAAATAAATACAAGATTATTCATTGGTTTATATAATTTTTCTGTTAATTTCATCTTTCAGTTTCTTAAAGCTACTTCTTTTGAGAAGATAATATGTTGGTGTTAAAATATGAGCACTGATTTTTTTTTTTTTAATAGGTGGTTTTCCCATTGAGTCTCTGTGTCTTCTCTACTTGTATTTGGGCAGATTTCTGACTGCTTTACCCAATAGAATGCTCTACAAGTGATTTTATGAGTTCTGAGACTGAGATGCCAAAGTTGATGTCACTTGTTCATGAATAGCTGGATACCTGTGCTTGGAACCCTGAGCCACCCTGAGGCCATCATGATGTGATGAAATCAGTTCACATGGAGAGTCTGTGTGTAGGAGTTCTGGTTGACAACTCTGGTCTTCTAGTTTTCCCAACCCAGCACTAAGAAGAGTGGTAAATGAGCCTTTAGATGATTTCAGCGCCCACTTGTTGAGTTACCCCATGCTTTGGGTCTTCCTAGTTGGTGTGCTAGATGTCATGGAATAGATATAAGCAATTTCACTGTATTCTATATGAATTCCTGACTTATAGAATCTATGAAATTGTTTTTAAAGGCAGCTAAGTATTGGCATAGTTTGTTATACAGCAATAGTAATGAGAATAGACGTTGGAGGGATTTTTTTTTGATTCCTTAAGCTTATTATCTCAGAAAGATAATGCTGCTTTTACAAAGTAATTTAGATTGATTAATTTATAAACAATTGAAATTTATTTTTCACAGTTCTGAAGGCTGAGAAGTCCATGACCAAGGTGCCAGCAGATTTGGCTCTCTGCTTCCAGGATGGCACCTGGTGGCTATGTCCTCAAGTGATAGAAGTGGGTGAAGGTGGGAAGGCAAAGGGCACTAGGATACTCCCTTCAGTGTCTTTTATAAAAGCACTAATTTGTCCATGAAGGCAAAACCCTCCTGACTTGCTCTTTTACTAAAAGGCCCCACCTCTTAATGCTGTCGCTTTTGGCTTAAGGTTCCAACATATAAATTTGGGAGGGATACATGCATTCTAATCAAAGCATCCCTCTTCCACTGTACTCTCTGAAAATCATCGTCTCTTATCAGCTAAATCATTTATGTCATCAGCTTTCTTCATTAACTCACCCCTTCACTTTCTTTCTCTAACGGAAAATTGGCTCGCTCTTAGATTTGCTCTGTCAAATTGCCGGATTCACTGTTCTGGGTTGCCCTATCTTTAAATTGTTACACCCACCGCTGCAACAAGGCTACTTGCTCCATGGCCACACCCCAGACCAGCAGCTCCAAAGAGAGGTCCAGTGGCCTTTGGAAGTCCCTTAGATACTTTCCAAAGGTCTCTGAGGTCAACACTTTCCCTATAATAGTAGCAAGACACTGTTGTATGGACTTCTGATATAAGTGCCCATTAGTTTTACATGACTTGTGGTTACTTCTGCATTCTGGAAGATAAAGAAATGTGTGTGTATGTATACTCTTGGGCTTCAAAATTTTCTTTCTTAATTTCTAATGTGGTAAGTATTGATAGGAATAACCCACAGAACCAAAAATTTGTGGGGGTCTGCAGTAATTTTTAAAAATGTGAGGCAGTCCTGAGATCAGCGTGTTTGAGAACTGCTATTCTGGACCTTGTCATTACCAATAACTGCGATCTTTTGTCTTGTTTTCAAGAATCTCGCTCTCTAATCAATACCTACCTGTCTTTGTAACTCAGTTTCTGGAATTCGTATAATTCATATAATCTTCCAATCCCACTGGGACCTGAAATCCATTGACCCTAACCTTTATATTATTATATGCCTCTCTCATGTCTCCATTTCCCTCCTTCTGAAGTTAAGTTCCATCATATGTGATGTAATCAGTCTCTTAGGTATACCCTTCATTTCTTCATTCCTCTCTCATTTTGCAGCACTCACCTGGAAAACCTGGTTAAAATCAACTTTCTGCCACTCTATCTAGTTTGTGTCTATGTAGCTTAATATTGTAATTGGTTCACTTTAATTTCATGATCACCAATCTCAAATGGGCCTTCAGTGCTGCTGGTTATCAAACTACACTCGCTCAGTCAGTTCCTTCATGCCTCTGTTTTCCTAGATGACTGACTGGTACCTTCCACTCTGTTTTTCCTTAGATCTCTAACACCTCCTCTTCCTTTCACACTCTCAGTTACAGAATTTGCTTCTTATTGCACTTAGAAAATAGAAGCATTTAGAAAAGAATGTCTGCTTACATCTGCACCCATACACTGTTTTCACTGCTGTTACTATGGTTGAACTCTGCGCTCTTGTCCAGGACTAACCTTCCTCTTGTGCACCAGAGACCATTCCCTTCTGCACATTCCAGGCCATAACTCCAGTGTGATCTCTTTTCCTTTCAGCATCATCAATTACTCCTCTGCAGATTTATTCCCAGTGGCTTACAAACATGATCTTTCACCTACTTCAAAAAATAATCCTCTGTGGATTTACATTCTTTCCAGTTAGCACTTTACCTTTTTGCTTTCCATAATAGCAAAATGCCTTGAAAGAGTGATGTATTTTCACTCTATAATAGTATTTATTTTTGTGAATATAATTCAATTAGGTGTTTGTGTCCCATTCTATCTCCTTCACCCAGGATAACCAATGACCTGCATATATTGTAAACTTAGCATTTCAGATAATGAATCCCCTCATGGAAACACTACTTTTACTTGCCCTTTGGTCTATCATGTTATTCTGTTTTTCCTGTTTTCCCACTGGCCACTCCTTTTTGGTCTCTTTTGGTATTTTTCCTTCTTGTTCTTGATGTCTAAATATTGGAGTACCCCAGGGTTGGGTCCTTGTACTTTCTCTCATGTTCTCTTCCAGTTTCACCAATATGCTAATAACGCCCAAGTTTATAACTCCAGTGTAGTCCTTTTCCTGAGCTCCAGGATCCATTTTCACCCAAGCCATTTAAAATCTCCTTCTGAGTGTTTAGCAGGCAGGGATCTTATAACAGCAGTTAAGATCAAGCTCTGGATTTTCTCCCTTAAATTCACCTCTTCGTAAAAGGCAGATTTGTCTTTCTAGCTGTTGATACCAGAACCCTTGGTGACTTCCATACTACTCTATTTCTTTCACAAACCACATCTAACTTGCCATCAATGCCTGTTGATCCTACCTTCAAAATATAGCTAGAATCTGATCATCGTCACCCACCTCCACCATTTTTAACCACCATCGTCTATAATTACTTGGATTATTGTGTTTAATTCTTATCTGGTTTCTCTGTTTGTCCCCTTGTTCTCTGTTTCTAGAACTATTTCTGCAGAACCACAGTACTCCTTTAAAACCATGTTAGATCTGCTCCAAACACTTTAATGAGTCTTTAATGAGTCCATTCTGACCCAGTATAAAAGTTGAATTTTAAGACCCAACATAACCAGATTTGCTGTTAGCCCATTATCTGTATCTCCTCATAACGGGCTCCAGCCACACTCCACTCTAGCCACGCTCACCTTAGAAACACCCAAGTTACTATTGCTTCCTTGCTTGTACTTGCTCTTTCCTTTGCCTATATTATTTGCTGTCTGATCTTCTTAAAATGCCTGCATAAATGCCACTTTCTTAGTGAGATCTTCCTTTATTATCTTATTTATGTTGTGTGTGCCTTGTTTATTATTAATGGAAGCGCCCAGAGGGCAGAGATTTATATCTGTTTTTTTCCCCCTGCTATATCCCCTGCACACATAGCAGGGCTTGGCTCATAGTAAGTGCCTAGTAAACACCTATTGAATGAATTAAAGCTGTCGGGTGGTATTACAGAGAGAAATAGAAATGATTTGTGGATGATGAACGTTTATGGTCATTAGTTTTCCCATTCCTTTTAAGATTTATATATGAACTTTTAGCATCTTGATTCCAGTGGAAGAAGAATCAGGAGCAATTTTAGTACCGTATCATTCTTGGTCTCCCCTATGGGTTTGGAGAAGAATTGGGCACTGAATAAAAATTATCCCAACATCTCCTCCTAAAAGAAGTAGATGGCATATAAGCAGGGAGTTTCTCATCCACCACTGGCAGTGGCCCATAGACTGGCTCTTGACAACTGCTTTTTAATATCTAAGTGGACAAATACCTTTGGCTAAAATATACCTCTGTCAATGGCACAGTTGATACTTTAAAGCAGAAAAATGAAAGAGGAATGTTCTACAGGGAAAAAATCCTTTTCTTGATATTTATTACAAGATGTGATTGCTATGTCAGTAATCATGAAATAGTTGTATCTATGCTGCCTAGCATGGTGCAAGTCACAGAATAGATGTTTAATCTTTGCTAAGTGAAGGAATAAATGAAATACATGAGTTGGCTTTATGAAAAATAATGGCAGGAAAGAAATGGGTCTATCTTCTCTCTTCCATCTAGAGGAAAAACTATGTAAGACAAGGGTAGAGTATATTACCACCTGGAGCCAGGACATATCAATGTATTATAGTGTGCAATTAGTTTAGGTGAATAAAATGTTTATATTATGTGTAATGTTTAAAACATTTATGCCAAAAGCAAAGTGGTTTTTAGAACTAAATCATTTACTTATTTCCTTATCTAGAACATTTGTTTCATTCTTGATTCCTAGAAAAGAACTGAAGACATTACCTTTCTAACAGCCTCCATCTGGCCTCCAGGTTGGTTTTACCAGTGTATAATAACATGCCGGTAAAATGAAGATTAGTATATTTTGTCCTACTTTTTTCCAAGTCAATTCATTGTACACTAATGGAATGAAATAAAAAATGGCCTTTAATTGAATAATTTATTGTGCCATTTTTTCTGAATATCAAACATAGGAAATAGGTACTTAATCAATTTCCTTGCTTATTACTGAAACCAAAGACAGCAAAGTTACAGTGCAGACCCATTAGGGAATGAATGTTTATGTATATATTTTAGGAAAACATTTGGAAAATGTTATTATGTAGTGTTGTCACTTTGTTTTAAAGCTCTGTTTTATATGCACATGCACTCTTAACTGCAGATTTTTTTTATTTAGATACAGTTGGTTACATGGTAGATAATCTCAAATTTCAGCATTACCATAAATCATAATTAGATTAACACAATTGGTTAACCAGTACAGTATTTTTCCCTCTCAGAGCACATCTTTAACAGCTAATTTTCCCAGGCTCCTGGAACATGTAAGCTGTCATTTTCTCATGATGCTTCTTTATCTTCGAGGGATACTAACCTTATTTCATCTCAGTTTTCTACTTTTTTTTTCTCCATGAATTCTCAAGGTGTCTGTTTGTTTTTTCCTTCTAAGCCCTGATTTTCTAAGCTTGGAACACAGGAATAACCATCAATTCTGCTACGACATTGTGTTTTGTTTGTTGGTTGGTTTTTTGGAGATGCCTGGCACCACAGGGCTAAAGCATTCTATAGATACTTATTGATTGATTGAACCCTTACCCCTCCTGCAGACTGTTAACCTAAATATGACTCCTGAATGAATCAAAGGCCTCTCATGAACTCTTCCTCAGGCAACTGGATAGTTAGATTTACAATGTGTACAGTAGATAAGGAATAAATATCCACTGACCAAAATTTTACTTTATATTATGGGAAAATAGTCTAGAAAATTTGACTTTGCTGCAGGATAGAGATTTGGACTTTTCTAGTCAGAAATGGATTTGAATACTAACCCCTGTACTAACTGCTCTATAGACTTGGACAAATCTTTGGTCGCTCAAGTTTTTCCTTTGTAAAAAGACCTTAATAACATATACTTTTTAAGATTAATGGTGATGATTTTAAGATTATAGTAGTCTATAAAAGCACCTATCAATGGTGGGCCCTGAATAATGGTAGCTAAATATAGAACAGTGAAATTTAGGTAAGAGTATACTAATTGTGAGATAATATACAAGGCATGGACTAGGTTATCAGGTTTATGATGATACAATTACCTGAAGATTGTTTAGAATGTAGGTTTCAAGATGTTTGTATTTCATGCAGAGTTTAGAAGGGATGTTTGTAAATTTCTCATGTTAAAATCAACATTTAGTAACAGCTTTGTTAAAAATAATTATGAACACAACTCAGAAACATATCTAGGCTAATTTATATCAGACTTAAGGAACCCAAACTCATTATAGAATCATTCATACCTGCATAGAAGGATTGAATTTAAAGCCACATGCCTCCATTTGTTTTGTTACTGATGTGTGGTTCTGCTAGACATCAAGCTCTTGAATTACAATTTTCCAGTTCTCTTCCTGTTCGTGCACTCATTTGAAGAACAGCTCAATGTGACTCTTTAAATATATGTGAAACCAAGACAATAAAGATAACAACTAAACAATTACCTTTTAGCATGGAGAGCATGTAAAGATGCAGTGATTTAGATTTTAACACTTCAATTAATGATTTGCAGACAAAAACAAGAAAAAAGACAAAAACAAAACAACAAACCAACAAAACAAAACAAAGCAACAAACCACCCAGACCAAAAGCTCCAACAAAGCTGCTGTCTGGTCTGGAGTCATGGCAGACCTTACCTGGGATTTGTGATGATTCCTTTTGCCAGTTCTGATCCCCTGAGCCAGTGGAACCTTACATTATTTACAGCCATTAAGAGTTGCCTACCCTGACAACTAAATCTGTCTCTTTGGCATCACTGTGATCATTGTCTAGCTCAGTTTAACTGTGTCTCTAAGCACAGAGCATGTAGGGACCCTTGCTGGGACAAATAGGTTTGTTTTTAAGATCAGTGCTAATGATCTCATCCACTTGGTACCTAGTGCCAATCACGGTTGGTTTAAGGAACCTGCTGCTGGTCTGCTTGAATGCACACTCTAAAATCAATCTTCATGCTAGTTAATTCAGGTCTTCGCTCATAACTGCTTTTACTATAGTGGACAGACCCTCAAGTGGAAAAATTTTAAAAATTCCTCTGCAGAATGCATTGGCCATGCCCTCAGTAAACAAATGTTGAATAAATAGCATATCTACCAAGCTAGTTATTAGCATCAATGGAATACCTCATGCTGTGGTCCAGCCCCATTCTTGGTGGTTAGGAGTAATGCTGCTCCCAAGTTCCTCCATTCCATCTTCAGGCTCCATTTAGGTCCCAGCTTCCTGGTCCCGGTGCCTGGTCCATGATTTTCTAGCATCATTTACTTTTTAATCATTCCACTGTATAGCTCAAGTCCTGCCAATGTACTTGAATGTCTCCTGCCTTTACTGTGTCTCCTCCAGACATTGGAAATGCTTATGTCCCAAATGCATGCCTTTGTCCATTGTCTGTCTGGATCCCAGAATGTTGATTTTGGCTTTTTACTGGGAGCTGACATTTTCCTACTTCCATCCTACCTACTTGATCTTAGCTTCCTCTCCACTTCCTGTGAAAACTGGTATTTGCAGAATTTCTCAGAGCACTTATGCAAAAGTTCTCTGTGCTTTGGTATGTAGGTGAGTTGAAGAGGGGGGTAAAGCACTGTGCAGGGTTTGCCAAAATCCTTTGATTCTAGCACTCCTTTGCAATTGGAGCATCTTGTATGCTAATGAAGTTCAGTACACAGAGAAAAATTGCCAAATAGAGTGGTAGTGATATTTGGGGCTTGGAAAAAAAAATCTTAAGAACAGGTGTTATCCTCTCAAAAACAGAAGATTCAGTGCTGTGGGATGTTTGATTTTGAACTTTCTTGATGTTTTCTCTGTGGTTCTATAGTGTTACTCTAATTAAAATCTTCACTCTCAACTCTGATGTTTGGTTACTGAGTTAGCCATTCCTGAATACTTTTTTCTTTCCAATCAAGCAAATTCAGCATTTATTGAGGACCTTCTACATGTCATACACTGTGGTACTTGCCAGAAACACAAATATAAATATGCTTCATCTGCCCTTGAAAAACAAGCAGTAGTGTAATATGAAAATTTTGTAAAAATGGTTCTACAACAAACCAATTATTTTGTGTTTTTTCATTTTCTTCATTTCATGTCTAAAACTTCTTTAACTGGGCTTTATTCTCTTTCCGTTGCAAATAATAAAGGATCCCCTGAGGGTGTAGAAGGAATTCTTGAACATGTTGCAAAAAACAGAAAATAGAATGAGTTGCATGAAAATTTAATAGCTCTGTATATCAAAACTTACCACAAACAAAATTAAAGGGCAAATCGTAAAATAGGAAGAACATTTGCAACATAAAAGACAAAGGTTTAGTGTCCTTAATAAAAAGAACACATAGAGCCTTTTAATAAATGATTGGATGAATGAATAAATTAGAAGTAATATGGAAAAAAAATCCCAGTAGAGAAAAGGAAAAAGATGGAAACATGTGGCATAGGGCAATTCACACACACATATACAAGTACAAAAAAAAAAAA
>PVKS010051800.1:0-10996 GCA_004027875.1 Aplodontia rufa | reverse complement strand
CACAGCATCTTTACGCTGAAAGGATAAAGGATCAGCAAATTTAAACAGGTCAACTGAGATCATTGAATCTGAAGAACAGAAAGAAAAAAGAACAAAGAAAAGTAAACACTGCCTCAGAGACTTCTGGAATAACATCAAACACACTAATGGAAGTTCCAGAAGAAGAGAAAAGAGAGAAAGGAGCAGAAAAAAAATCTCTGAAAAGATAATGGCCAAGGAGCTGGATGCAGTTACGACGCTTGCCTAGCTTGTGCGAGTATGCGCTTTCAAACCCCAGCACCCACATACACAACTAAGTGTCAGAGCAATGTGAAAAACTCAATAAAAATTGATTCTCTCTCTGTGTGTCTCTCACTGTCCTTCTCTCTTAAAAAAAAAAAAATGTGTGTGTGGGGATGTGGCTCAGTGGGTAAGTGCCCTTGGATTCAATCCCTGGTAACAACAACAACAAAAACTGTCAATGGAGTTGTCCACTTCTGGCAACAGTAACCTTCAAAAGTAAAATGGAATCAAGACATACCCAGATACACAAAGCATGAGAATTGTTGTTAGCAAGTTGACCTTACGAGAAATACTAAAGTAAGTCCCATGGGCTGAAAAAAAAAATAACACTAGAGAGAAATGTGAGTCCACATGAAGGAATACGGAGCACACAAAAAAGCCATTCTCACAAAAGGTGAAGACAAAAGACTCTGCAAAGAAGTTTGAAAATTGTATAATAATTGTAAAACATTATAAAACCGTATTGCTGATCTTATATAAAGATGTAATACATATAATAATAATAATAATAACAGCAAAAAATATAGGAGAGAACAGAGCTCTATGGGAGGAGCAAGGAGAGGACTCTGGATGGTCACTCAAATCCGTTGGAAGAAATGAAGCCCAACGAAAAGGTAACCATGTGGGTCTTTAAACGCATTTTCTCCTTCTTTCTTCAAAATTCTTTAAAAGACATAAAAATAGTATAAATCACTCAGCCCAGCACTGTAATGTTTATACAGATGGAATATACATGACCAAAATGGCACAGATGATAGGTGGGGGACTGGAGCTATGCTACAGCCAAGTGTGTGTGATTTACTGGAATCAACTGCTGGGCAAGTACAATATATATAATCCTCAGAACAAGAACTAAGATAATAATTTATTCATCTAGGAAGTAGGATAAGAACAATCTCTTGGGGGTCCCGGGGAAGACTAGGGGTGGGGGTGGCATTAATACTAATCCCTTCCAACCCCCTTTCCCACACCTCTTCCCCATCCAGCCCATGCCAGCTCCATTCTTGCTGCCCCTAACACACACACAAGAACCAGGCATTACATTGAGGGGTGAGACCACATATAAATACCATTCCGTTAGAACTGCCTGTCTGAGCCTGGGGGGCAGTGTCCTGGAGCCAACGTGCTCTGATTTGGAGAACTATAAACATTCCTTCCCAACTTCTCATTCTTGGACTAGATGTGGGCAGCCTGCAACCAGCCACGGTGGGAGTATTTACACTGCAGAAATTGGCAAAACTGCAAATGAAAAATTTTTTCCCCTAAAGGGCTGCTTTTAAAACAATTATCAGTCACTGCCTAGAAGTCAGGGTGCTCCAGCCCCAAGAACAAGGGTCTGGCTGGGGGTTGGAGGAACCCTGGAATGAAGCTGCAGGTTACAGGTGGCTGCCTCTACCTCCTTCTTCCTTCTCTGCAGCCTCCTGTGGGCCAGTGCCTGAGCCACTCAGGACAAGGCCTTCTGGCTGGGGTCCCTGCACACACTCAGCCCCCTCCAGGCTCCTCTCCACTGCCTGGGGCCTTCTGGGGACGAGGGTGGGCCCCTCAGGCCTGGTCTCGAGCTGCTTCAGATACCTCAGCCTCCTTCATGCTGCTTGCTCCCACCAGAGGGCCTTTGCGAGAGAATCCAAGGGTTCTTCCTCTTCCTAGGCCGCGCTTCCAAGCCTCCATGCCTGATGCGCAGGGCTGTCTGCCTTCGGATCTCAGTGCTCTCCCATGCACCCACACTTCCCCAGACTACGCTTGTTACGGTTTTTATCATTTCTCTGTGTGCAATTGTTCCAAGTTTTTCTTACCTTCAAAAATAGTAAGCTTTGAGGAAAGGCTCTGGTTTGTTCAGCACTAATCTATACAAGGCCTAGAATGTAGTAGATGACTGATAAATACTTGCCAAATGGATAGATGAGCCGCAGTAGGAACATGGATGCTAACCAGTGGGGAGGGCTACACTTGGAGAGAGGGCATTGGGCATTAGTGCAGGCCAAGTCCAGGTCTTGGTTCCATTTTTTTTTTTTTTTTTTTTTTTTTTTTTTTTAGCAAGAGGAACAGTGAGAGAGAAAGAGAGAAAGAGAAAAACAATTTTTATTTAGGTTTTCATGTGGCCTTCGTTGTTCTGAGACTTCGTTATGTATGTGGTGCTGGGGTTCAAACTCACGTATTCGCGCATGCAGGGCAAGCGCTGTAACCGCGGAGCCACCGCTCCAGCCCTCCTTTGTGTGATGGGACCCTCCACTTCCTCCTCTGTAGGAAGGGATAAGAGTAATGATCCCCCCATGCCTGGCATAACCCCAGGGTTACTACCTACGCAAATGTAGCAAGTGGGCATGGGAAACTTCTATGAACTGTCCAGTGGAAGCTGTGGAGAGCTGACGACAGGCTTAAACTCAGATCCCAGCACTGCTCCATAGCTGGTGACCCAGCAACTAAGTTTGAAAGTCAAACTATCTTTGAGTATCAGTCTCTTAGTTATGCAATGCGATCCCTGCCTCGTTGGATAGTGGGAAGGCCAACCTTGAGGATATCTGGATCCCTTAACCCTGAGCCTTGTGCCCAGCATAAGCCTGAGCTCCAAAGGCATTTTTCATGGGAGCCATGAAGATTCACTCACAGAGAAACCAAAGACCAGTCTTCTAGAAGGTGCACATGTTATAGTAAGTCTAGGGCAGGCATGGGCCAGGGTCTGGGGACAGCATCTTTCTGAACCAGGCTGTGCCTGGCATACATGTGGAGCAGCAGCCATCTGGGTCCACCCTGGGGTCCCTTCCACTGGAGTGGCCCTGGGAAAACGCAAGGCCAGCCTTAGTGGGAGCATCTGGGGCAGGCCCTGACCCCAAGGATTCAGGTCACAGTATATTCCCTCAATGAGGTTTTATAGGAACAGGGCAGCAGCTTCTCAGAGCTCAGCTCCAGATCACAGGGACCTGGGAAGAGCAGTTCCAAGTGAAGGTCAATGCAACTTGATAGGCAGTGCCCAGCCTTTGATTGGTGGCTAGCAAGAGCAAGTTGCACATTCTGAGCACCTTCTACATGTCACACTCTGGCCAGGACACTTTACACAGCACCCAAACAATCCTACCAGGTCGATGAGACTAGCCCGCTTCTCAAAGAAGGAAAGGAAGGATCAAAGAGGTTGAGGCAACCTGCCTAAGGTTGCTCGGTGCAAATGCGCTGAGCCAGAATTCCAACCCTAAGCAGGTAGCTTGCCACTGCCCAGCCTGCTCCCCCAAGAAGCTGTCTCTGCCCTGGGGGAAACTGCCCTGGCTTTCTCTGAAGAGGGAAAGGAAGCAACATGGCCCAGGCCCCTGGATCCTCTCCCTGAAATCTCTGCCATTTACAAGTAGAAATATAGACCTGTGTGTCTTTAACAAAATAATATTATTAAGACTACTACTAACTATAATTTAATGAGAAGATATTATGTGCCGTTGAGCTTTCATTAACTTATTTAGTCCTCACTGTGGCTGGGTCCCATGATGGATGAAAAAGTGCAGTTCAGAAAAGTCTGTTTTCATTTATCAAGGACCTCGTCTACTTTCTTGAAAAAGAAAGATGTATCGTTGAGGCACTCTGGAACAACAACGACAAGAAGAAAGGAGTGAGCTGGTTGGGAAGTCCTCCCTCATGTCTACCCCAACTTCCCCACACTACAGTGAGAGCTTGACATTCCACAGCTTCTCTGGGCCAACCGGCAGCCACCCCCTACCATGCAAACTTGGCCCCTCTCCGTTGGGTCTGGAAAGGGTAGCTCTCCTTTGTTCTCCAGGCCTTGGGGAGCAGCTTTACTCCAGAAAGGCCAGCTGAGGTCATGGGTCTGTGCCCCTTCTCCAGTCCAGCCCAGTCCAGCCATGCTGGCAGTCCCGTCAATCAGGTGCAGCCCGCTCAGCAGCCAGCCTTTTATTTCCTAAATTAAAAGGGCTTGTGATTCCTGATTGAATTAAAGGCGGGAAGGTCAGCTCTGAATGCAGCAGGGAGATTTCAATCATAGGAGACGGGAGGCAGCCAGGGTGGGCAGGGAGGCAAGTCAGAAAGCCGACAAAGCTGGGAGCAAGAGTGGGGACCACGACACCCCTGTTTCTCTCAGGCTAGGCCTCGTCAAAAGCATGATAGGAGGATGGCTAGGCTCGAGGCATTCTCACAAGCTCTTTGAGAATATTGGTTTGAATTAGAGAAGTTTCATCTTTCACCTTGGCGCTTGTGCAATAGACAACCTGGACCTCTGGACTAGGCAGCCTTGCTCGCCTCGCTACCGGTTAAAATACCCCCAGAAAAGTGAATTCCACAATGCTTCTCACTTTTTACTGGCAGTAAGTTCTTTCTGACTTCTCTATTAAATTCTGTGTTGAGCCTTCAGGAGACAAGGATGAAGCTAATTTCTTTGGACTCATAAAGGACAGTTAGGCTGCTTTCCCTCCCCCATGGCTAAGGCTATGAAGCCCCATGCCTTCCTAGAAACCACGATAGACTAGAAAGAAGATTTCACTCAATGCCAGAGACCCCAGTCCTACTTGGCTATGGGCTTGGGGGAAGGCCCCTGGGACCCAGGTTCCCATTTTTTACAGTGGGTAGCATAGCCCTTACAGGGTTATTGGAGTCCTAGCCTTCTTGGATATCCAGGATTAGGATCTGCTTTTCTGCCTGCGCTGGCACTGAGATCCCCTGTGTAACTGAGACAGGTCGTGCACCATGAGAACTTGATTCCTGTCTCCACAGGGAAGATATGGATGCCCAGAAGTAAGTGCCCCATGCCTTCCAAGGACAAGGCAAGAAAAGAAACTGGCTTTACTCATGGTGGATGAGGCAGAGATTAGATATCAGGATGAACTAACTTCCCGAGTGGGTGATTTCTGGAAATAGCGCATGCGTACAAAAGTCCTCTCCCCTCAACTCTCTCCCTGCCCTCCTCTGACTCCTCACCCTAGCAGGATATCCATGGGGGCTGCCCCTCCATGGCAGGGGACCATGGTGACTGAGGGCTTTGCAGGGCAGCCTTTCCCTCAACCCTCTGCAGCGCAGCTTCTGCATTCATAGATTCAACCAACTGCAGATTGAAAAAAATCCTCAAAGAAATGCCATGTACAGATCTCCTGGTCACTATTGCCTAAATGATACAATGCAACGACTATTGACATAGCATTGGCATTGAATTAGATATTAGAAGTAATCCAGAGATGAGTTAAAGTATGCGGGAGGAAGTGCATAAGCTATATGCAAACACCGCGCCATTTCGCATGAAAGACCGAGTAGTCACAGATTTTGGTATCCAAGGGGGATCCTGGCACCAATCTCCCATGGATACCATGCAACTATATCTGCATTTTATATAACCTTCAAAAAAGAAAATAGTATCTGATTCCTCAAGCTCTCAGAGGCTGTGCTTTCTCCACCAGCAGATTCAAACCTTCTCCACGGACCAGACGCCCCCGGAAGTACTTCACTTGTATGCGGCTATCTCTTCTCAATACTTACTGTGATCTCCATTCAGAGATGGAAAAACTGAGGCCCAGGAACTTGCCCAGGCTCAGCAGTAGCAGAGAGACATCAGAATCAGGACAGGCAGGCTTTAGAGCAGTGCCTACATCCAAGCTGGAGCGCCCCGTGGTGGTGGAAATGCTCTACACCGTACCGTCCCACAGGAAAGTCACCATCCCCAGGAGGCTTTCAAGCATTTGCCATATGACTCAGGCAGCCAGGAGCTGGATTTTACTTTGACTTCATTTTAATGTGAACAGTCACAAAGGGCTAGTGACTGCTATTTTGCAGCTCTAGACTCTGCAAAACCACCAGGCAGGAGGAGGTCACCATTGAGGTCACCCAGCTCTGTCTCTCACATCCTCTACTACCTCCCTCCTTCCACTCCCAGCCTCAACTTCCAGGAAAGCTGTTTTCCTCACAGCCCCCTGTGAGGGCCTCCTTGTCCCTCAGTCCATGTGTGTCCCTCTCACATCTGCCTCTGCAGTCCCCACCTGTCCTGAAGATGCCTTACAACACTAGGACAGGCCATTCAGGGTCTGGATTTTGGTTTCCAGGTGAGCTCTCCATAGGGCCTGGCCCTGTTAGTTCGGAACAGCTTTCTTAACAACATGGAGCTAGCACTTCTCCCATGAGTCCTTCTTGGTGGACTCAGTGACTTGAGACCGCTAGAGAGAGTGTGACAGCTATCTTACACCTGGACCTCTGCTTGTTACACCCTCTCCAGGGTTTCCGAGGCTCTGGTGTGAGTTCTCACACACCTTCTGCTCTAGCCCAGATGCTGGAAGAACCCAGAGTCAGGCCCAGGTCTGAAGCCAGGGTACATGGGTGATTCATCCCCTCCAGGTAAGTCCTGGGGCAGGCATCAGGGCCACTAGCTCAGTGGAGCTATGGAGGGCTGCACAGGGAGGTGGGATTCATATTGGGCCTTGAAGTAGCAAAAGTGGTTGTCAAGGTGGACAGGTAGAAGGAAGGCATAAGGTCAAAAGGCATAGAGGCGTCAAAACGTGGCACCATGGCCATGTGGAGAAGAGGCTGCACCTGTCAAGAGCTTGGAGGGAGGAGGCAGCCGTCAGCAGCCATACCCATGTATGCTGAGCGCTCCCTGCAGGCAGCACAGCTCTAAGGCTGCTCATCTCTGTGCGATCTCTTGGTTCTCAGAACTGCCCCAGGAGGTAGATACGCTTTACAAACAAGGAAATGGAGGCTGAGATGCTGGACGAGGGCAGAACCACTTCCCAGGTCACGCAGCTAACAGGATGTGTACCCAGCAGCCTGGCTTCACCTCCACTGTACACTGGACTTTATTCTGCAAACAACAGGTTTTCAGAAGGGTCCAGCTAGTCTGTGCTTTTGAAAGCTCCCTGGGAGTGCAGAGTGGAGGATGAATGGCAGGAGGCAGGGAGCTGGGGCAGGAAGCAATGGCAGCGACCAAGAAAAAGAAGGCCTGGCCTGCAGCGTTTAGGGGGCTAATTCAGCGGGAGACGGAAGCCTCCGGAATGGGCACTGCGTGCCTGGGTGGAACTGAGGAGGACCCAGTCAAAAGAGGAAGGGCTCGACTGAGTTATCATGCTAGGTCTGAGGCCAGGAGGGCTTGGGAAAGAGTGCCTGAGGCAGTGGCATGGAAGGAGGAGAGGCCAGTGTTGGCTCTAGGGGATTTGAGTGGGTTCGGGAAGAAGACAGGACTTTCACCCTCCCAGGGACCAGCATAGGATGCTCCTCAAGGAGACGGAAGAGGAAGCTCCTCAAGGAGACAGAAGAGGAAACTCAACAATGGAGTGCCCTGGAAGCTTGGGAAGTCAGCACAAGGAGATCCGGAGCACCCAGGGAAGAGAAGAACTCAATCCCCTCCACCTGATCTAGCAACACCGGCAGTCCTGACGTGGTTTCAATGGACAAGCACAGGGCCACAACGCGGAATGAGAAGGGCATGGAAGGTAGGCCGTGGGTTTAGAGTGATTCTTTCAAAAAAAGGAGAAAGATGAGGTGGTGGTTAGAGGAGAGGTGGAGGAGCACCTATGGGCCTCCCTGAGCACTCCCCTGCCGCCCAACACAAGTGTAGTCTAGGGCTTCTGCTTTGCCACATGTGGTTCCCTGGCTTCCTCCCCCACACCCTTCCCAAAGCACTCAGAAAAGTGCTGAGCTCACTGCAGGCCCTGGGAAGCGTTTGCTGATTCACGAGGCAGAGATCCAGGTACCCAAAGATGGTGGAGCCCCCGCCCTGCCCCAGAGAGGACAGGCAGCCTGGGGGACCCAGGAGAGTAGTGCTCACATGTCATGCCACCATTCCACCCACACAGATTCTCTGTGAGCCTAAAGGCAGACCGGAGTAGCCACAAGACCCAGGGAGAAAGACAGCCATAGAAGACATCCCCTGGGACAGAGGGAGCCCAGAGGCCTGGAACCTAGTTCTCTAGGCCAGGCACCATCTCTGTCAGCTGTGAAATCAAGGAGGGATCCTTCAAGGAGGTGGCATTAGCACTGGGCCCAGAGCATGGGTTCAGTTCAACCTGGTAGAGAGAGCAAGGGAAAGGAAAGTTCTGTCAGTGAGTGACACTCAGCAAAGTAAGAGGCCTTGCCAGCCTCCGTAAGGAGTCTGTGACAGCTGGTCCTTCAAGCAGTTTCTGAGGCCAAAGGGAAGCAGGGATCCAGGTCACGGTGTGCTTTGCATGTCCAGGTAAGAGTGTCACCTTTATCCTGTAGGCAATGGGAAGCCGTGCAGGTTTTGCAGCAGGGCACACGCCCGATGGGGTCTCCCTCCAGCTGGGGCAGCTGGGGAAAGACAAACTGATCTTCAGTGAGAGAGGAGGGAGGTGGATGTCCATCAGGGTCTTCCACAGTACAGGAACCTCAGCCCACAGTCCAACTCTCACACAAACTGGCCTGGTTAAAAAAAAAAAAAGGCAGCTGGAATCCTTCTGGAATAAAAATAGCTATGGGTGGGAGAACTCACCTGAACCACAGGTAGGGAAAGTAGGTCATGGCTATGGGCCACCTGGGAGGTGAGTGAGAGGGAGCTTCAGCTCCAATCAGAGCCTGCCACTGCCTCCCTCACCCATGAAGACCCAGTTCTGGACATCTCTGAGCAGGCTCTGGCAGTGGAGGCAGCTCTGCCCTGCACGTCTGCAAGCCACCCTACCTCCTGCTCTAGGACATGTCCCTCTCTTAGCTGACATTGGGCATCTTCTGGCAACCTGCCTTGACTTCAGGAGTTCATTTTCCAGAAGAACTTAATGCTTGTTTTCTTGATGACATCACTTCCTAGACTCATAATTCATTTATGAGTTTGTAACTCATCGATCTCTTTATTGCTGTTTACTTATTGAGCATTTATTAAGTTCTATGCACTGCACTAAGTTCTCCCCTGTGTAAGAATAACCTTTCTGAAATGAGTCTGTTCTCCAAGAGCCAAACATCCCTCTTTGATCCATACGGTTTGATATTTTACATTTTCATACAGTAAATTTTACTTCATTTCCCTCTGGTGTGCAGTTCTGTTAAAATTTCTTTTCTTTTTTTTTTTTTTTCAGGGCTGAGGACTGAACTTGGGGCCTTGCCCATGCTAGGCAAGTGCTCTGCCACTGAGCTAAATCCCCAAACCCCAGTTCTGTTAATTTTAACTCATGTATAGATTTGTGTATCCACCACCACCATCGTGATACAGAGAGATTCCATCATCCCTAAAAAATCCCTCATGCTATTCCATTGTAGTTACACCCTGACCCCACCCGTAACCCTGGCAACCTGTAATATGTTTTCCATTGCTGTAATTTTGCCTTTGCAAGACAGTCCAATAAATAAAATTATACAACGTGTAGCCTTTTGACTGACTTCTCTCATTCAGTTTAAATTTTTTTTTTCAGTTTAAATTTTGAGACTCATCCGAGTTGTTGCATGTGCCAGTATCATTCCCTTCTATTGTTGTGTAGTTGTCCATTGTTTGGTTGTACCACACTTTGTTAACCATTCACCCATTGATGGACATTTGGGTTGTACCCAGCTTTGAGCTATTATGAAGCTATGAACATTCAGTTAGAGGTTTTCATGTGAAAAAAAAAAGTTTTCCTTTCTCCAGGGTAAATACAATCATGTATTTCCTCACAACAGGGATATGTTCTGAGAAATGTGGTATTGGGCGGTTTCATTGTTGTGTGAACAGCAGAGTGTGCTTACACAAACCCAGAGGATAAGGCCTGCCACACACCTAGGCTCTATGGTAGGGTCTATTGCTCTAAAGCTACAGACCTGGACGGCAGGTAACTGAATTCTGTAGGTAGTTGTAACATGATGACATCTGTGTATCTAAAAATATATAAACATGGGGCTGGAGCGGTAGCTCAGCAGTTACAGCACTTACCTGGCATGTGCCAGGACGCAAGTTCAAACCCCAGCACCACGTATACAAGGTAGTGTCGAAGCAATGAAAGCCACACAAAAAACTGAATAAAATTGATTCCCTCTCCCTCTCTCTCTCGCTCACTGTCCCTCACTCTTAAAAAAATATATATATAAAAGTATAAATTATAAAAATTATATATATACATATATATATGTTTATATACACACACACACACATAGAAAGGTAGAGTAAAAACATTTTGTAGGTCTGGGGATGTAGCTCCATGGTAGAGCACCTGCCTAGGAAGTCCTAGGCCCCAGGTTCAATCTCCAACACCAAAAATAAATAAATAAATAAATAAAAGATCATATAGATGATACAAAAGACACAAAATGCTGCAGCTGTCTAGACCTGTTGCTATGCATGGAGCTTGCAGGACTGGAAGTTGCCCTGGGTGAGTCAGTGGGTGAGTGCTGAGTAAATGTGAAGGACAAGGACGCTACTACCCACTAGTGTAGACTTCCCAAATGCTGTGTGCTTAGGCCACACCAAATATATTTTTTAAGGTTATTTTTTCTTTTTTTTTCAGTAATACATTAGCCTTTTTTTTTTACCTCATAAACTTAAATTTTTAAAAATATTTTTGCTCTTTTGTAATTACATTTAACTTTAGACACAAACACGTTGTAGAGCTGTACACAAATATGTGTGTGTATGTGTTGTGGGAGGGTTTTGTTTGGTTTTTTTGTCTGTCTGCTTCTTACTTGTTAAACTTCTCTGTTAAAAACTAAGACACTGGGCTGGGGATGTAGCTCGGTGGTGGAGCACTTGCCTAACATGCATGGGGCCCTGGGTTCGATCCTCAGCACAGCAAAAAGAAGGGGAGAAGGGGAGGAAGGGAGGAGGGGA
>PVKS010051799.1:0-10997 GCA_004027875.1 Aplodontia rufa | reverse complement strand
GTGCCCCCCCCAATTACCCTCCCTTATCCTGCCCTTCCCCTTCCCACAATATCTCTAAAGATGTATTAGGTTGTAAAACATTACATCTTATCTGGATTTAACACATGCTAATAGACCAACTTTCTCACTGTCCAGGGTCTAGTCCCCACCTCCACAGATGAGTGGGGACAATCGACCCTTAGTTCTCTGGGTTAAGCTGATTTTACTCAGCATGATCTCTTCCATAGCCATCCATTTACCTTCAAAGGCTGCAATATTATTCCCAGATGTCCCTCACTGGAAGAATGGATTCATTTGGTCTTTTGAACTGAGCCCCTATCCTCACCCATTTGTTAGTACCACTCAGGCATCAATTCCAACAAGGAGAAATTTGTGTTAATTCATTTGGTCTTCACAGATCTCTTTTTTTTTCTTTTTATGAAAGAGGGACAATGAGAGACATAGAGAATCAACTTTATTTAGTTTGTATATGACTTTTGTTGCTCCAACACTTTGTTGTATATGTGGTACTGGGGTTCAAACCTGTGTCCTCACACATGCCAGGCAAGCCCCATAATTGCTGAGCCACTGCTCCAGCCCCACAGATCTCTTTTTTATTGAGGAATTTATTATAGAACAACCATACAAGTTTTTAACAAAATAATATGTAATGTATAATACCCCACAGATCTCTTTATGACTTCTTTCCCAATCAAGATATTTGCATTTTAAAGCAGAGTGGAGAATCC
Organism: Aplodontia rufa; assembly: GCA_004027875.1. NCBI lineage: Eukaryota > Metazoa > Chordata > Mammalia > Rodentia > Aplodontiidae > Aplodontia > Aplodontia rufa. The sequence goes on along the minus strand of PVKS010051799.1, from coordinate 10,269 downwards.
TCAAAAAGGAAGGGGTGGATCCACCATATGATCCAGCTATCAAGGGATTAGAATCAGCACATTACACTGACACAGAAAATCTATGTTCATAGCAGCTCAATTTACAATAGCTAAATTATGGAACTGACCCAAATGCCCCTCACTTGATGGATGGATCCCAAAATTGTGGATAAATGGATGGCAATGGAAGAAATCATGCTGAGTAAGTTAGACAAACCCAGTCAAGGGTTGAATGTTTTCACTCATTTGTGGAATCTGGAGCCAAAGTCTTGGGTGAAATGTAGTCAAACTCATGTGTTAAACCTAGAAAACGCATAGAAATACATAATTTAGAACAACCATAGATAGTTTGGGGGAGAGGAGTGGGGACAGGTACGAGAGGGGACAGGAAGGGAGAATAGGGTGGGATCTAGGGAGATAATCAACAATGTAGCAAACTCTTTAATCCCTTGAGAATCCTATAATACTTGTGTAATCAGTTAATTCTGTAAAATTCACAATCTAAGAATTTATATTGCTTGTAAGGGTGAAATATGGAAGAATCAAGAGACTAGGGTATGGCCAATGTAGGGGTAATTCTGGATTACGAACATATGCCTATCATATTGTTACTTCATATGCATTTATGATTTACAATAACTCCTTAATAAAAAATTTTAAAAAGAGATATTTCCATTTTATCTAAGCTGTTTTTCTTGCTTATTCTCTTCCTTATTTTATTACAAACATTCTCCTTTGAAAATATCAATAACCATATATCATCAACATTCAGAATCAAAAATTTAATTCTCTGTGTATTCCTTACATTTTCTATTTTATTACGTTCTGCATAAAGACACATTTTTATATTTTACTCCATACCTTTAAATCTACCTTATTCCAATACAACAGCAAAGAGGCAACTGTCAGCTAAATTGCACTTTCCATTTAAAAAATTAAGTAGCTTTTAAAAGAAAGCAAGATGACATATTTCAGCCCAGAGAGTGCATTTATTATAGAGTTTGTTTTAAAATCTCACTGTAAAAAAAATCTCACTGTAGAATTTTAAGACTATATGTATGGCTTGTTCATGGGTCATTAGGGCACGCTCTGTAGGCTTCAGCAAGGTGATTTTGTGAAAATCTACACAAGTTAATGAATCCAAGTTTCATTAAATCGTTAATTGCATTCAGTGAGAAACTATATGGTGTTACTTTCTATAATTACTGGAAATCACAGCAGAGGAAATGCTGGGAAATTGGAACGGTGAGTGTGTACAAGTTAGCCAAGTTCATTCCTTTTGTTTTCACTTCTGGTTAACCTTGGGCATTGTCCCTATGGAATTCTGAGACAGCTTTCGGAACATTACTTGTTGGTAAATTTCATTGTAGTGAATTCCAAATAAAAAGAAAAACTATGCAGGGTAATTGCTGCTTAGATCAACATACTTCACATTGTTCCAAACTTGGGCCTAGCCTTTAATTCTTGATTGTAACTTCTGCCTGTCACTTTAAATACCAAGAAAATCAGACATGGAGGTCAAAAGAACTGAGTTTCAGTCTTGATTTTTCATATGATAGAGAAGACAATGTCTGTTTTCCTTAGCAACATCAATTTTCTTTTTATAAAGTGGTCCCTAAAGCCATATTCTGCCTACCTGTTTATGTTTGTGGGGGCCAAATGAAATTGCATCCATTTCAGGAGATGCGGCCCACCATGGGCCTTGAGCATCCCTGCAAGTCTTTACTGATTGTGCCTACCTGCGAGGCTTATCGGTCTCTTGATACTAAGTTGTTTCTGTGGCTAGACACATTGGCAACCAAGTAGGTCAAGGCAACCACAGCGTGACTGCTTTCTAAATGCTCACTCCCTGAGATGTGGCACTGGTTTGGTTGGTTGCTACTTGAAACCGTGTTTCCTTCCTGCTCAGAGCACTCTGAGCCTTTGGGCTTAGTCTCCTACATCACAGCACACAGCAATGGACCATGTGACAATCATTTATCTGGTCCTATCACATTGCCGCATGGAACTTTCACGCAGAGAAAACAATGCAACTACGCTGATGCTTAACTTATTGGTTGTACTGTGAGAAAGCTTTTTTTCCTGATCATTCCCCATTGTCTGCTTTTAACATGTCTGGGGGAGGGATTTGTAACAGCTTTAGTCTTTGCCATTTTCAAGAATTTGGTGTTTCTTCCCTTAAAGTCTGCAAATCTAAAATCTTTTTTTTCTTGTTTAGTAACACAGCATTAGTTATCACCCATGTGATAAGGATCTCAAGTTTATGTCCTCATCTCTAAATTTCTAGACCCATCTGTCTATATAATAGCTTCCCATGATGTTTCCGTTAACTCCAAGTCTGCTTGTTCAAATCTGAGCTTATTAGATCATTCACTCCATACTCAGATTTATTCTTCCCATTTTGCCTAACTTGGTTAATGGAACCAACATCTACATAACCTGCCTAGTTAAAAACTAGGTAGGCCTCGTACTCATGTACTACTTTCCCCTTATCCTATTCCTTCATTTCCACCCTCGTACTAAGTCTTGATTCCATTTCTTCTCCAATCCCATTGCCACTGCCCTAATGACATCCCCTTTTGCCTATATGCACTTTTTTTCCCTAACACATGAAAACCTCATTCTTGCTTTGGGAATTTATACTTGCTAGTTCTAATTGTCCAAATTGCATAGCATATCATCAATGTCTGGTTTCTAGTTATCTAATCAGCCCCATTTTTTTTGCCAACAACCTCACATCACCAGCTATGATCCAGTAATTTTTAAAAATATTTGGTAGTTTCTAAATTTGCAAAATTGCTGTTTGCTATTTCACTCTTCCTTGACATTTCTGGTGTACCATCCAGATCCTACTTCAAGGAATGACTTACTTTCCTGGCTTCTGGGAAATATATCAGGAGACAAATCCCAACTGACAGTCCTTTAAGGATTGCCTCAGTTGCAGTGATCTGCATTGCCCAAGGTCTCATCCCAGGTGTAACCCATGTCCATTGACCAAGTAAAGACATCTCAAAAATTTGAAAGACCTTTCTGGCTGCACATTTCACTGTGATGTTCTCCTAGACCCAAATCACAATAGGACTTTTCCTTCTAGTCTTACTTCTTTCTCCTTCTATCCATAAGAACTGAACCCAAGGATATTCCTAGTAAACAACCTAGACACTAAACTCAATTCAGAGTCAGTTTCCCAGGGAACCAACATGTTATTACCATCACATTGGCTGCTGCTCACCCCTACAACTTAACAAGGCAGACTTCAACTAAATAACTAGAAGAGCTATGAGTATTAAGAAGTGCAAGGCATTATGACATTAGAACAGGATAATCTGATCTAGCAAGGAGCTCAATGGAGGGCATAACAGTACCATTTATTTTAAAGCTCAGGCCTTAACAGTAAACAACAGTTAGGTAAAGGAAGGAGAAAAAGAGTGATTCAAGAAAAGGATATAAACATGTAGCAGGACTCTGACATGGTCAAAAGTATGATGTGTTCAAAGATGAAAAAGAAAACCGCAAATAAATGCTAAGATCTGTAACTAAGAAGCCAGTTTAGAGCCACATTGTTAAAACATACTAACTAATGGTAACACAGTAGAAGTTTATTGGATTGAAATCTGCATTGATTGAAAAATACTTTAAATACCAACATGATTATCTGCTGCATTGATAATAAATGAGGAAGAAGAGAGACTAGAGGCAAAAAGATTGCTTAGAATGCTATTTATGCATTTGTTTATATTTTCAAATATATATTTAGGTATGAAATGATGATGACTTAAACCAACACAGTGATGAGCAGGATGGACAGAAGGTTTTACATTTTAACCTTCTGAAGTTAACATGATTAACCTAATCTGAAATAGAGAAATTTTTCACAAGTGCAGTTGGTGGATTTGATGACTTGTTAAATATAAGAGGTGAAGAGGAGGAAAGGATTAAAAAACGTCTTAGATTGTTTTGCATAACATCTCAGAAGGGGAAATTAAGAGCACTTCTCTTCCAAGACAGAGAAATGAGTCAAGAACTAAGATTCAATCAGTTGTTTCTTGATGACAGACATGATTTGTTCTTTATATAGAAGCCAAAATACACATACTATAGCAGTAGCATCTGACATTTTTCCCCACTAAGTTTGGATTACTTATTCATTGAGCTATTACATATTTATTGAATCCTGCCTTCCTTGTACCAGGCAGTGGGCCAAGCAGCAAGGATAGAGTATTGAAAAAGAGATTCATTCCCTGCCATTTCAGAGCTTAATTTTACCAAATGAATAATCTGTTAAATTTATATTCCAATGACTCCCTTTCTGTGTACTTTTTTTTTAATTTTGAGAAATTTCTATTATGGTATGGACTGTAAATATTTGTAACCTTATGAAATTGCAAGGCTACTGGCAGAGATATATATATGCATTACCAGCATTTATTTTCAATTCTCAATATATGCTCTTCCTTACATCAAAAAGAATCTTCTGAAAAGAGTTTTGCAGATTGAGTCCAAGGACCCAGCAAAATTATCAAGATTAATTAAAGATTAGGCCTTATCAGCATGGATTCTGCTTTTTCAGTTAGGATCAGTAATGGTTATTTTAATATGCACTTCTCTGTGGAGAGTTTTCAAATACAACGTGTATTGCTAAATGAAGTGTGCCTGGCTGTTGGTTAGATACAATACTGATTATGCAAAAAAGTAAAATGCAAAATGTTGGTAACCACCACCACAACAAGAAGAACCCAGCATGTCTCTTTCTAGCTTTGTATTATTTAATTATTGGTTCTTCTGTGACATCAACAAAGGCCTGTGGTGGTCAACTCCTTTCTTGTGATGCATTTGCCACACAAAGGCTTCTACAGGTTCATTTTTAAGCAATGAGCTTGTCAAATACAAATTTGCTGTCCATCCTCCAATGGTACTACTTAGAAAAATAAGGTACAAGGTTCCTAAAAGTCAGAAGATGAAATGAAAAATTTTTTACATGAATTCCCTCACTGGGATCTTGGTTTTATTTGTGAAATTTTTTCTACAAGAATGGATCTTCGAGGAAGATATCTTCATAAATATAATTACAATACATTATGAATTACAATAATGTAAATTATATATAAAAGTATAAATTATAAATTATTATAAATTACTTGTTAATTTGAAGTTGTTAACTGTATTCTTCCCAATAGGAGGACTAATTTTACTGACACCTGTATGCTGTTCACTAAATCACCTTGGATTATAAATTGTATAATTATATTTCCTAAAACCCACAAAATTGTTCGTCTTGGACCATTCCCATACCAATTTTCTAGGGAGCACAGAGCACAAACAAAGAAGCAACATGGTTTCTGGAACAGCTACATCAAGCTTAGAGTTCTTCTATATTCTTTATGTGAGGAAATAAAGCTCTTAACAGTCATGACTAATTTTTTTATATTCAGCCAAACACAATAAAAGCAGTAATATAAGAGTATCCAATAAGCTGTCAGAGAATTTTTTTGTTTCATAAACATTTACATTTTAAATGGAAATAAATTCAAACACATATGATTTTTTAAAAAGTCTGTTAAGTATGTGAACATGATAAAAAATTCAAACAATAAAAAAAATTGTAAAATGAAGCTCAGTCTTAGTCTTGCCTCCCACACTCCAATTCTCCCAACTTCACAGGGGCAACTGAAAAGTTCTTTCTATATCATCCAGCTATAGTCTACATAAATCAATCATAAACTGAATCACACTATATACACATTTTCTACCTTGATTTTTCTCATTTGAAAATATATCTCAAATATATGGAAACACACACACACACACACACACACACACACACATATATATAAATATATATATATATATATATATATACACACACATACATATAATCCACAGTATATTATTGTTTTAAAGAGAGAGGGAGAGTGAAAGAGAAAATCAATTTTATTTCATTTTCCATTCTACTTTCCTTGCTCTGACAGTTCATTGACAGAACTTCGTTTTGTACGTCGTGCTGGGGTTTGAACCCCTGTACCTGTGCGTGTCATGCAAACACCATAACCACTGAGCCAAGGCTCCAGCCCTGCACAATATGTTTTTAATGGGATCATAGTATTATGTTATACAGATATGTAGTCTGTATGAGTTCATTTTTGGTTGTTATAAAAAAATCACTAGGCAGCATACTTCATAAAGAAAAGAAGTGTATTTTGCTCACAGTTCTGAAGGTCCAAGAACATGATATCAGTATCTGTTTCATTGTGGTGAGGGTCTTCTGGCTGTATCACAACATAATGTATGGCATAATGGTTGGAGTGAGTGCAAGAAGGAGGGAACACGTGGTAGATCAAGAAATAAGAGAAAGAGCTAAGAGAGATGAACACATTTATAAAACCAATTCATTCCATGAGACTAGCATTAATCCCTTCTTATGGTGGTGCCCTCCTCATCTAATTTCCCTCCACTAGCTCCTACCTCTTCCTCCCACCAAGTGTTTGATTGATAGGTTGTAGGTTCTAATGTGCTTGTTTTTTGTTTTTGCTTTGTTCTCTTTTTGTTTGCTTATTTTGTTTTTTTTTAAGAGAGAGTGATAATTTAATTTCATCTGGTTTTTGTTTTTCCTACACTTAGTTGTGTAATATGGTGCTGGGGATCAAGCCCAGGTCCTTACACCTGCCAGGCAAGTGCTCCACCATTGAGCAACCTCTCCAGTCCTATTTGTTTACTTTTATTGGTGCATTATAGCTGCACTTTTAATTTCTATTCAATTCATTTGTCCATTTTTTGATAGTTTTTTATTCATTCAGCATAGTCTTACATATTGGACAGAATCATTATTACATATTCATGCATATATGGGTATTGACAAAGTAAGTTAAGGCCAATCTTATTCCAGGGTCTCCCCCTTTCGACCACTCCCTGCTCCCATGTCTCCCCTAGTTTACCCCCATGTTATAGATAGAACTAAGCCTATACATGAGTATTAATTTTTGAATTCTTTGTTCCTTTCTGCCCATCTATGTGTAGTTGGGCTTTTCATGTGAGTCAGTGTTCCCAGCTGCATTGATGACCCCACAATCCCTCCCTCCAGCTCCATTGATAATCCCTCCCTAATCCCTCCTTTCTTTCCTGCCCCCTCCCTTCTCCCCCACACCAGCTTCACAGTTATGGTTACCCCATAACTGTGGGGGAAAATTCACCTATTTGATTTTTTTTTAGCTTTGCTAACTTTCAATTTGCTTCCCAAAAGAACTAGAATCAGCATACTACAGAGACACAGCTTGTTCAATGCTTATAGCAGCTCAATTCATTATACCTAAATTATGGAACCAACCCAGATGCCCCTTGCTGGAAGAATAGTGGTTTCAAAAACTGTGGTATATATATATTCTGCTATTAGAACAATATCATGGCATTTGCAGCCAAATGGATGGAGATGGAAAAAAATTATGCTGAGTGAAATAACCCAAACTCAGAGACGTAAGGGCCAAATGCTTTCTCTCAATTGTCCATATTTTAATCAAGTTTTCTTGCTATTGAGCTAAGTCCCTTATATATTGTGGAACAAAATAACTCCCTGTCATATTCATATATATCCAATTTTCCTGACAACATTCTCTGAATATACTGTCTTTTTCTCATTCTATGTTCTTGGCACCTTTGTCAAAAGTCAAATGAACATGAATGTATGGTTCATTTCCATACTTGCTATCTTATTCCATTGATCAATATGTTTGTCTTTATGCTAGTATCACACTGTTTTAATTACAATGGCCTTATAACATAGAGATCAGAAAATGTGGCATCCCCAGCTTTATTCTTTTTGCCTACTTTTGACTTGACTGTAGTGTTTTGTGTTTCTATGTGAATTTCAGGATTGCAAGACTTTTTAATGAATCCAATTTAGTATTTTTATTTTTGTTGTTTTTACTTTTGTTGTCCCCACTAGGAAACCATTTCCTACTCCATGGCTATAACAATTTATTCCTATGTTTCTTTTAAGAGTTTTAGAGTGCAAGCTCTTACATATAGGTATCTGATCCATTTGTATATGGTGTGAGCAAAGTACAAATTTATTCTTCTGCATGCACCAGTTGTTAGAAGAACAATTCTTTCCCCTGCTAAATTACCATTTTCCCCTAGTGAAAAATAAATTTTTCGTAAATATTAAAGTTTTGATTCTGAACTCTATGTCATCAATCTACAGATCTTTCCTTATGCCACTGCTATATTTCTGTGACTACTGTAGCTTTTTGGTAAATTTTGATATCAGTAAATGTGAATTCCCCAACTTAGTTCCAAACTTAGTTCCACTTTTTCAAAATTGTTTTAATTATTCCAGCCCCTTGTATTTCCACATGAATTGTAAGATCATTTTATCAGTATTTGCAAAAAAGGCAGGTGGGATTTTTAATAGAGATCACATCACATTTAAATGCATGTGCAAACTTGGGTAGTATCTTTATCTTTACAATATTGACTGTCAATCCATGTACACAAGATATCTTTTCAATTACTTAGTTCTTCATAGCATTAGCAGCCCTCCCTCATCTCTGTAAGCACTCTCTAGCCTTTAAGGTTCTACTCAATCATATATTTCTATGTTATAGTATCATCTTTTTGGAGGGACTTGATTTTGTTTACAAAACCATTCAGTGTGATTTTTGACATCTGGTAGTAATACTACAGACAAAAATACAAGGCACAGAGAGTTTCGACTTAATACAACCTGTGAAGCATTATGTTATAATTTGTGTTTTCTGGCTGCTTTGCTCTAACATCATCAGCAAAATAATGCAATTTATGGAATTGTGCTGATGCAATAAAGGGCATCATACTCTGATAGCAATTTAAACCTAACCAGTTTTAGCTTTTAAAAAATTGGCTTATTTTAGTGAATGGAAATATTTACTATAGATGTGACTCAGAGGACTAGAGAGTCTTCTATTATAGTCATGTTTCTTCTGAAAGCCAGAAGAAATTAAAGACATGAGTATAAGAAAGGTATTGTTGCAGAATATAAAATTATACTGCCCATATGTTGAGTTTTAAGGTATGCTACCTTGAGTAGGCTGAATTTTGCAAAGGCACAAGAAATTTATTGCTTGGTTTCCTTTCCCAGAATGATATTCATTCCATCTTAAATGTCACTGAAGTACACTTATGTCAAAAGAAAGATACCTCATCAAACTGGCAATGACTCAGTGATCAGCACTGGACCAAAATTTTTATATGAAGTATCTGTCATGCAAATTGATGGGAACCTAACCAAGATGATATCTCATCTCATCAGATTTCACAGTGATTTCTCAAAGGCAAAAAATAGTGGTGTGCTTTTTAAGAAAAAAATGACAAACTTTTTTGTGATTATATGAATCGTTCCAATATTTAGAAGAGATATTGCTCATAATTTGCGAAGTTTTGAAGTATTCTGTTTTTCATCAATAGAAAGCTTCCATATCACCATTCAAGTGACAGAAAATTGAAGAAATATCTCTAGTTGTGCAAAAGGAAGTACCTCTTAGCAACATTAATTTAAAACGCAGAACAGTTTTAAATAATCTTGGAAATGAATTTCATACTCTTTTGAAGCCAATTCATTGACAAGAAGTAAATAAAATATGTACAGAGAAAAATTATACATCTAATAAGGGGAAGAGCAAATATTTTTATAGCTCTTACAGTTCACAAAGCACTTTCCCTTATATCATTTCATTAAATCCTCAGAATAACTCTATAAAACAAGTAAACCATGCTTTGCCTTCATTTTTTAGATAGGAACTGGGTTCAGAGTTGTGAGCTAGTCCAAGTTCACAGAGTCTTACAAGCAAATAAATATACCTGGAAAGTGAGCAAAAGCTACAGGAAACAAAGTATGTTCTCTAGAATACTCATGTCAGATCAGATTTAACACTCTGTGGAATACTGAATTTCAAACCTGGCTACAATACTGGAATCATCTGTGGAGGTATTAAAAAAATAATCTGATACCAGGGTTCTATGTCTAGTGATTCTGATATGACTGGCCTAGGCATCAGGATTTTTAAAAGCAACCTAGGTGCCCACAATATATAATAGTTTAGGAACTTTTGACTTGGAACATCATGCCGAAGCTTTTTGTTTTCATTCAAGGAATGATATGTATTTAGGATTATGGGAAATTACAGAAGATTTCCCTCAGAGGATACACAGATCCTTCAAAGAGAGAGGCATATATTGCAGTAACTATGATAATTTGGTACATATGCTAATTATGGTAAGAACCAAGTTCCATAAGTTTTA
>PVKS010051798.1:0-10997 GCA_004027875.1 Aplodontia rufa | reverse complement strand
AAAAGCTTTGGTTCATATATACTATGGAATACTACGCGGCCATCAGAGAAGACGATATTATAGCTTTCGAAGTCAAATGGATGGAGATGGACAGAATTATGCTTAGTGAAGTCTCCCAAGCTCAGAGACTTAAGGGCCGAATGGTTTCTCTCATCTGTTGATACTAGAATTTATGTTGAAGCAGTAGGACAGATGGCTGACCTAACAAAACCTCAAATTGAATGACTTTCAATGCAACAGGGGTGAAAGCTCCCTAGGTAACTTGGAGGTGTAGGGAAGGGGATGGGGAAGGGGGGAGAGTATATGAAGAACTCATAGGAGTCTGGTGATTGGGAAGATGGGGGAACCATTCCAGGAGCTGATGTCATTCCTCCACTAGATACCCATTTAACACATGAGTTCTTCTGGGGGGAACTGCAATAGATGAAACCCATAGTAGTTTATCTATGCGTTAGCATTACTCCTGGTTAACAAAGTTTATACACATTGATTGCTACTGTTTTGACAATGTTTCCCCCTCATCTGTATCCTGTATCGCTATATACTTCTAATAAATGTGAAAAAAAATTGTTCATTTTGAAACTGAAAAACTTTCTAAAATTTTTATAATCTTCTCATGTTTTGTCAATTTAATAACCTAAAAAACAAAAATAACTCTGATTTCTTAATTAAATATTTAGGATATATATTTTATATTTATGATTTTTATTATTAATTATTCTTTATTTTATAGGAATATTGTAAAATTTATATTCATTAATTTTATTTTCAGTATTTGTAGGTTTGTTATTTAAAGCCTTTTTTTTTTTAATTCAGATGTCATGAGGAGAGAAGATGGCAATTAGAGAGGAAGAGTGTGCTTACTGCCAGTTCCTTACAACCAGACTTAGAAAGCAAGAAGACTGCTTCCCTGCTAGGAGAACTAAAGGAACTCCCTGAAACTTAACACTGGACTGTAAAAGAAACCAGAGATGCAAAAATTCCTAAACTTCAAATATAACATGAGAAATAAGTTACATTTGTCACAGTTTGGCTGCCACCTTGGTGGCAGTGGAGGCTTCTGAGAGGTGGAGAGTGCAGGAAGCAAAGGATACTGGGAGGCCAAGCAAATATATTAAAAAATAAAGAAAATTTGGCCAGGGAGAATATGTGGAATTGAGAAGAAGAGTGATTTTAATGGACAGAGTCAGTAGGGGAAGCACTTCGGTGAAAATCCACCCAAAATAGTGTGCCCCAGTGGCGCCATCTGGGATCACTTGCGTGGAAAGCTTTCTGCAGGAATGGAAACTAGTTGAGGTATGGCATTGGCACCATTTATAAGCAGCACAGAGTTAGGGCATCAGGAACCCATAAAAGAAGTTACCAGTAATCTCATAGTATAATTCCCAGAGTGTACCTGGACCCAAGTGACTGAAATAGGCCCCCCCAAAATTGTGTGTGAACCATCCAGGCTCCAAATGCCAAGGGAAGAAAACTTGCTTTATCACAGGTGCCCCTTAAGCACCACTTGAAAAATGACTATAAAGGGCAGACAGAAGCATCTGTCTTCCAGGGCAGATGGCTGGTACTGCATATGCATAGCAGTGAAATTGAAATCTGTAAAGTTTAAGCCCCTATGTTCTAAAAGTTTTGGTCCGTATGCACTAGAGATACAGATGTCCTGCAGAGATTGGCGTTTCCCCAGCAATAGGAGGTGGGGGATCAAATCCCAAATACCTACCTATAGAGTTCCAAAGTTCAGGCAAGAATAAACTCCTAGTACTAGAGGTTCCTATTTGGATCTCTGCACCACACCTACTATATAAATGAATAATTTGTCAGCTCCTTCCCACAGTCTATCCTACTCTATACTAGGAGACTGGAAGTTGAGACCTACCAAAACTAACTTTTCTTCCGAGTCACAGTGGCTGGCAGCTAATTGAAGAAAACAAAGGAGTTGGACTTAACAACTTCAAGTCCTTGACCCAAGGGTTACAAAGCCAAAAATAAAGAATGAAAATCCATCCCTGCCAATAGTGGAAACAAACTGTATTTCTCATGAAGATTTGTTTTCTTTTTTCTTATCTTTTTCTCTCCATCTTCCGCATTTTTTTAAGGATCAAGACAGAGAGAGAGAGAGAAAGACAGACAGAAAGAATGAATTTTTTTGAGTTTTTCACGTGGCTTTCATTGCTCTGACACTTAGTTGTGTACGTGGGTGCTGGGGTTTGAACCCGTGTACTTGAGCATGCCAGGCAAGAGCTGCAACTGGTGAGCCACCACTCCAGCCCGTATCTTCCCCATTTTTAAAATACATTCTCTTTTTTACACTTTTTAAAGTTGTTTTTAATTTCTTCAAATATTATATCATTGTATTTTATTATTTTTTTTTACTTCTTTTTTCCATTCTACAAGATTTTGTGTGTATCTACGTGGGTGTGTGTATTTGCGTGGAGGGTGTTTTATCACTTTTTGGCTATGATTGAATATATATATGTGTATATATATATATATATATATATACACACACACACATACAATTTTGCTTTCACTCTAATTGCTTTTCTCTATACCTGCTTATTGTTTAGAATTGATTTGACATAGATGAGGTGTAATTATACATGAGTTTGAGTTGTTTTGATCTTACTTTTATTTGTTTCTTGTTTTTGTCCCTTCTTCAAGCTCTTTCCCCACTACCAGTCAATTTTGTCTATTACCTCTTCCTCTCTTTTATTTTTAAAATACTTTGTTTATATTTTCTTCCTTCTTCTTTATAGCTGACATCAGCTATCTGTCTTATGCTTCTCCTATGTTTACTTTTTTAACCAATGCAAACTCTTACCTTCTTACCCTATTTTTTCTTCATGTGAAAAACTATAATTCTACTAAATAATATATTAATAAGGTTTACATCATTTCTACCCCAACATAATAGGTATCTGCTATTTAATCCCTGATCTAGCTCACAGGTTTTTTGTAATTATTGATACTGTTATTAAACTCTGACCCCACCAATTATATATAAGTTTTAACTAGTGTTATAGAAATCCAAGTTGACCCTAGACTTTTATCTTAAGGCTGTACATCTGTTGCAAATATGAATGCTATTCCTGACACTCTTCCAAGAGTGGCTGGACAGTGTTTGGGAAACTTCAAGTATGTAGAATAGATTTTGCTGCATAAGAATATCCACAAGTCAGTTAAGTGACAGGAAATTATGTAGTCAACCCAGATACACATCAACAGATGACTGGATTAAGAAAATGTGATATATATACACAGAGGATTTTTACTCAACAATAAAGAAGAATGAAAGTGCTGCCTTTGCCAATAAATGGATGGAAATGCAAAGTCTCATGCTAAGTGAAAGAAGCCAGACCCTGAAATTCAATGGTCAAATGGTTTCTCTGATATGAAGAAGCTGGGGCAAAATAAATGAAAGATGATGGGGGAATCAGATGTAACAAAGAAGCAGGTAAGATCAGCTAAGCAGAAAAAGGAGACTGAGAGTGAAGGAGGAAGAATAGGAAAAGAGAAGAAAGAGGGAATGAATTTAACAAAATTACATCATATATTTAAATATACCACAGGGAATTTTAACTTTATGTACATGTAGAAAGTACAAGTTAAAAACAGATACTTGAGTGAAAGGAAGATCATTAGAATAGAGGAAAGACAACAGGAGGAGGGAGGAGGGATGCAATAGAGTAATAGGGATTGAAATGAAATTCCACACACAAATGATTTTGTCAAAATGAACCCAGCTGCTATGTACACCCATAATGTTTTTATAAAAAATTCACATGCTATGTTTTAGATTTTGAACTCTTTTTCCACAAATAATAACCAGTAATTAATTCAAAGAGGGGATTAATTAAATATTAATTTCTCAAGGAACAAATAATTTCTGAAATCAAATTTATTGTTTGTACATTTCATGTAGTTCTCTTTTAAGTTTGCCTAATGGAATAAACATCACTGATCAATTTTGCAACTGAAGCAAAATTTAAGTGTTGAATTATTTTTTCATAAGTTGAATTAAAATCCAAAAATAATACACAGACATTCATCTTTTCAAAAAATGTACAATTGGATGATTTTTCATTACTGATTTTTAGATACAACATAATGATGGGTTTAAGGTCTAATAACTCCTTCTTCATGAAAAATGTATGTTTCCCTGCTGGGAAATAATTGTATCATCATGAGGATGATTAAGCCATAATATGTGCAAATGAGGTAAATTTTAAATATTGAGAGATTCCAATTTGAGTACTAAAGCAGTCTATACAAGCTAAAAATGTTTGTGATACTAAACCCATAGAAAATATTAATAAAATATGAAATGTATATTGCTTTATTACTTGGAAAGTACGAGATAGTAAATTGTTCAAATTAAAAGAAAGAGAATGCCTAATGTTGTAGTTATCTTTTTTTCCCTGTAACCAACTATCTGACAAGATCAATTTAGAGGAGGATAAGTTTGTTTTGATTCATGTTCTAGAGATTCACTCCTTGGTTAGCTAACTCCAAAGGCCTGGACCCAAGATGAGGCAGAATATCATGGTGGAAGGGTGTAGCAGAAAAAAATCAGCTCAGCACATGGCAACTAGAAAGCAGAGAGATACTCATTCAACAAGGACAAAATATGAACCCCAAAGGTGTGTGCCCAGTGACCTATTTCCCCTACATGCTTTACCTGCCTGCAGTTATCAAGGAGTTAATCCATATCAGGAGATTAATGCATTGATTAAGTCACTGTTCTTATAATGCAATTGTCCTACATCTGAACATTCTTGCATTGTTTTGCACATGAGTTTTTGGTGGATACATCAGATCTAAACCATAATACCAAATTTTAGTTCAGATAACTGAGAGGTTGGAGGGTGTTACTCCCATTCTTATGATGAGGTAAAAGGGGAGAAACTAAAAATTAATAGTATACAAATTGTCAGCCAATCCATTACTCCAATGTCTATTCACAAGCTTATACAGGGACAGATATCCAAGGTTGAAACAAAAAGGTGTGAGGAGCACTTCGATGGTAATTTTGATGAAATAGTACAGGCTGTTTAATAGCTAAGAGTGAGATGTTTGTGGGAAACCCACTCTTCAGGAATTCCTTTCATTTTGTGAGTTTAATTTCCAGGAAATTTAATTTTTTTCACTTTGATGACTTGAGGAATAGCTCCTTGTATATTTGTACACACACACACACACACACACACACACACACACACATCTTGCACCACAGCAAAAAAGCCTTTCCCCAAGCTTTAATCATAAGGGGAATGAGAATTCCAATCCATATTCCTCTATATTTTTTATTTTTGAACAACCATACAAGTTTTTAACAAAATAATATAAAATTTGTATAGCTTCTGGATATTAGATTTACCCCCCAAGAATGCCCCCCCAATTTCCAACCCATATTCCTCCCTTCCCTTACCCACAATACCTCTAAAAAAGTATTAGGCTGTATAACATTACACCTTATCTGGATTTAACACATGTTAATAGACCACCTTTATGAATGGCCAGGGTCTAGTTCCAACCTCCACAGATGATTGGAGACATTCGACCCTTGGTTCTCTGGGTTAAGCTGATATTGCTAAGCATAATTTCTTCCATAGCCATCCATTTACCTTCAAAGGCTGCAATATCATTGTTTCTAATTACTGTGTAAAATTCCATGGTATATATGTACCACAGTTTTTGGATCCATTCATCCAGTGAGGGACATCTGGGTTGCTTCCATAGTCTAGCAATAGTAAATTGAGATGCTATGAACATAGATATTGCTGTGTCACTGTAATGTGCTGATTCTAAATCCTCTGGAAAGATACCCAGGAGTGGAATAGCAGGGTCATATGGTAGGCTCATCCCTAGTTTTTTGAGGATTCTCTACACTGCTTTCCAGAGGGGCTGTACCATTCTGCAGCTCCACCAACAGTGTGTTAGCGTGCCTATCTCTCCAAAGCCCCTCCAGCATCTATTATTATTTTCTTCATTTTTGCCATTCTGACTGGCGTAAGGTGATATCTTAATGTAGTTTTCATTTGCATTTCTCTGATTACTAGAGATTTAGAGCATTTTCTCATGTATTCTTTGGCTTGATCAATGTCCTCTGATGAGAAGTTTCTATTTGGGGAAACATGGTAAATAGAGATTGCCATTCAAAGACATATTGATAATGTTATAAAAGAGGGTGTAAATGGATAGGAAAAAAATTCTATATCATCAAAAAGTATTTTTGACTGAGTCCAAATGTGTAGGCCCAATAAAACAAATTCAAACAAAGTATTAATTTGAGGAATGATCCCTTCTCTAATACCTGACCACCATACTAATAGGGCTTCAGTCTAAAATGTGATTATGATCCATAATACAGACTGTTTTTAGAATTAATTAATGAAGCCTCAAATCAAGATAGGTGATAAAAACACATACACTAGAGAAATATAAAAACTCTAGCAGCTATAGCTACGAACAGCAAACATTAAACGCAGACCAGCTCCTAGTAAGTTTACCATAAATCCTCACATTGAAGACCTATTCTAATACTGGATATTCTCATTACTTAATACATTTACCTTTTAAGAAAAACAATTACAATACATGGTAAAAAGTAACAAATACCATAATGTAACCATGTTATAGTGATTATCTGAATCTGACAGAAATCCAGACAAAGGATTTAAAAATAATATAATTAATATGTTAAGGAAAATAATGGAAAACTTAGACTATATTAAGACACTATAAATAATGTTAGCAGAGAGGGAAAATCTTAGAATAAATTATATGGAACTGCTCAAAATCAATAATTAAACAAATGAAAACAACTAATGGGCTCGATTTTAGACAATGAACACTCAAAGTATCGGTGAGATTGAAAGATAGTCAATGCAGACTTTTCAAACTGAAATGTAATGACAGATTAATGAAAAATAACTGGAATAGAACATAAAACATGCAGAGCGATTTCAAAACATGTAACATACACACAATTTGAACATAAGATTAGAGAACAGAGTGGAGAACACAGTAGGAAGACAAATAAAACACACATACACATACACACACACACATGTGCACACATAAATGAAAGATCTAGTTATATGACACTTAACCTGAGAAGACCTGTCAAAAACAAAAGCTTGAAATAATCCAGAATGGGTCAGGACACAATCTTTACGGAGGGACAAGTATAAGAATAGTAATTGGCTTCTCCTCAGAAATAATATAAGCAAGAAGAAAATGGAATGAAATATCTAAAACTTTGACAGAAGAAATAAAGCAAAATGAAGTTATATATCCAGCATGACTATCCTTAGAAAATGAATTAGAGACAAATATTTTCTTAGACAAAGAAAAATAGTGAATTAATCACTAGCTAAATTGCAATGCAAGAATTATTTTTTAAAAACCTTATTTTAGCAGAAATAAAAATGATAGAATTAGTACTTGAGATCCACATTTAGAAAGAACATTAAAGATATAAAAACACAGGTAAAATCATTTATTTTATTGATTTAAATAACTATTAATTTTATGACAAAGTAATAATAGCATATATGTATTGAAAATACTATTACATGGTAGAATGAAGGGAATGACAGCAGTGTCTCAAAGATGAGACGGGAGAATTGGAAAATTGGAAATACTATGTCTGGTGAATTTTTTTGTTTATTTTGTTTTGTTTTAAGATAGAAACAATTTTAATTATGTTTTCATATGGTTTTTTTTGTTGTTGTTGTTGCTGTTGGTTTTTCCCCTACACTTAGTTGTGTATGTGATACTAGAGTTGAAAACCTGGTCCTCACACATGCCAGGCAAGCACTCTATTGCTCCAGCTCCTAATTGGTGTTCTTTTTCTTTCTTTATTTTTTTTTTAAGAGAGTGAGAAAGGGAGAATGAAATCTATTTAGCTAGTCATCTGGTCTTCACTGCTCAGACACTTAGTTGTCTATGTGGTACTGGGGTTTGAACCTGGGACCTTGTGCATGCCAAGCAAGCGCAATACAGCTTCAGCCCCTCTAAATTGTGTTCCTAAAAGAAAAATAAACAATAGGCTATATATCATCTATGTATCTATATTCAGATACACAGATAGAGATGGTAACCTGTAGTATATTGAAAATGATTTGTAATTAGAATTTCATCAGGTGATAATGGAGATGTCAAGTCCCACAACCTGCTGTCTGCAAACTGCAAATTTAGGAGTCTGATGTTGCAGCTCCAGTCCAAGGACAAAGGTTTGAGAGCCAGAAGAACTGATTGCTCAAGTTCTAGACTGAGTGTTAAGGCTCAAGAATTAGGAGTACTGACCTTCAAGACAGGAGAAACTAATATCTCAGCCCATGCAGGCAGAACATTTTTGTCCTTCTCTCTGCTTTATTTTTCTTTTTTTTTCTATTCAGGCCCTCAATGGGTTGTATTTGCCAACTGCGTTGGAAAGGGTAATCTTTACTCAGACTTCTGATTCAAATACTAATCTCTTCCAGTAACACCCTCACAGCCACTCAGAAATGTTGTTTTACCAACTACATGAGCATCATTCATTCTTGTTAAATTTTCATATTGTGGTATAAGTTACTAGCAGTATATGTAAAGTAACATTGTGTTGTTTGAAGGTGGACTTAAAATTAGTTTAAAATGTACATCATATGTTTGAGGGGAAAAGACTCAATTTATAAGAGGAGATAAAATATAATTATATAAAATATTCAATTAATTCCAGAAAATGTATAAAAAGAAAAAATGAATAAAGTGCACTAACTAGAAAACCATTAAATCACAGCAGATTAATAATTGCATTAAATATAGATTATCTAAATATATATATTAAGAGACAGAGTAGAGAAAAGTAAAAAAAAAAAGTAAGAGCACTGTAAGTATCAATACTACCATAAGTTAATAGCAAGGGGATAGAGAAAGATATATAATGGTAACACCAATCTAAAGAAAGCTGGAGTTAGTATATAAATATTAAGCCAAATGGAGTTTTGGATAAAAAAGTTTGTAATAGAAAAGGAAAAACATTGCTTAATGAAAAGAAATAAGTAATTCAAGACATATAACAATAACAAATATGTCTGGATTTAGCAGTAGTGTCAGAACACATGAAACAAAACAAATGAAACTGAAAGAAGAAATAGGCAAATCAGCTTTACAGTTGGAAGCCTAAATGCTGTTCTGACTATAATTGTGAAACAAAGCAGGCCAATAATCCATAAGGATATAGAGCACTTGAACAACAGTTTAATCAACTGAATCTAATTGAAATTTATAAGTATGTTCTACCAAATGATAGCAAAATACCCATTATTCTCAAACTTTTACAGAGCAAGGACCAAAACAGACCATATTATGGGCCATAAAATATATAGCAATACATTTAGAAAGATAGAAATTTTACTAGTGTCTTCTCAAACCAGAATGGAATAATTTTAGATATGTTACATCAATGTCAGCTTTTATTTGGAGGTTAATACCAGGAGAAATTTAATGAGAGTCTCCCTACTATCATGCCTACCACATCTTCTATGATTTGAAAACTTCCTATAATATATGTAGTAAAATTTTGCCTGCCTGCTTCTGATGAATATTTTGTACACATGTTTTATTCCTCTCTTTTTAGATTTTTTTGGTAAGAATTCATGAGGTAGTCCTCAAACCATCTGCCTGCTGAGTCTTGCATACTTTTTTATATGCTTAATACTAACACTATTCTTTTAGGTAATTATCACTGATAATGAGACTGCACTTTTCCCATTTCCAATGAGGTACTCCATATTTTGGGAATGAGTTCAACATATTTTGAGTTCATATTCTCTATATTTCTTAATTTCTTTGCTTTGGATTTTATTACCATTAAATGCCAGCTAGATATTTGGCAATTGTTTAATGATTAGTATATATGTTGCATATATGATATAAATGTATAGTAGAAATTTTAAGTGTCAGTGATATTCAGAATAAAATTTTCATATTTAATTGAATATATCTTAAATTCATGACTATAATGTAGCTTTTTAAAGACTAGGTATTTTAAAATTCTAGTTCTCAAATATTTACATTGTTTATGAGATTATACTTTAGAAAATAAATATTCATTCACACAGAATCTAATTTTTAATTTTAGCCCAGAGTTGGTGAGTTATAAACTTCCATAAGTTTTAAGATCCCCGAGGCCTCCATTTGCATCCTTAAGAGGAATCTATTCATTTGAAACCATAAATATTTTTAAGCAATTTTAGTGCTCAAATAGTCATGAAATTGAGGAGGATTTCAGCTTCAGTAAATTATATATGCTTTCTGTTTTCCTTGACTCCTTTTTTCTTGTACAGATGTGGCATGTGTACCAAACTTCTCTACAGGAAGACCCTTTTGGTAAGATGTTACTATCTCAAACAATTCTATATAAATTTATCTTGAATTTTATTTAAAGGAATTGAAGAACAATTCCAAATACCTTGATCTAAACAGCTTAATTATGCAGCAGAACATATGGAATACATTATTTCATAGCTTTATTTTGATATAAATCTATATTTAAGATTATGAGTGATAGCAGATCATATATGATATGTAATAGTCAAAGTGTTTTCATTATTATCTATTATCTATTTTGAATAGTTAATAGTTTTTTTTTAATTTTTATTTTTATTTTTGAACAACCTTACAAGATTTTAACAAATTAATATAAAATGTGTATAAGATGTGTAAATATTCTGGATATTGCAATTATCCCCAGGAGTGCCCCCCCCCAATTACCCTCCCTTATCCCTCCCTTCCCTTTCCCTTTATAACTCTAAAAAAAAGGTATTAGATTGTAAAGCATTACATCTTGTCTGGATTTAACTCATGTTACTAGACCAACTTTCTCACTGTCCAGGGTCTAGTCCCCACCTCCACAGATGAGTGGAGACAATCGACCCTTAGATCTCTGGGTTAAGCTGATTTTACTCATCATGATCTCTTCCATAACCATCCATTTACCCTCGAAGGCTGCA
>PVKS010051797.1:0-10999 GCA_004027875.1 Aplodontia rufa | reverse complement strand
GACTTAGCAGAGTGGATAAAGTTACAACTTAAATCTCTCAAGGGATAATAGCAACTAGAAGCAAAACATTTTGTGGCACAGAACTCCTCAAAGATTCAGTCTTGGAGATGTCAGGATTGAAAACAGGTGGATTAAGTACAAGTGGGGACCACATTCTACTCTCAGAAAGCCTACCACAAGGCTTATATGCATTCTTGTCACCCACCAAAGTATTGGCATTTGGAGTACTCCAACAAAAAGGCCTGATCAGTCCAATAGTCATCTCTACTAGTCTGCCCAATTCTCCCCACGGAGATTCCAATACACTTTTTTTTTTAAAGAGAGAGGGACAGTGAGAAAGAAGAGAGAATCAATTTTATTTCATTTTTCATCTGGTTTTCTTTGCTCCAACACTTCATTGTGTACTTGGTGCTGGGGTTTGAATCCGAGTCCTTGCTCATGCTAGGCAAGCACTGTAGCCAATAAGCCACATTTTTTAATGCTATGCTCCTGCACATAAAATAAAGAACCACCAGACATCAACAAAAGCCTTAGATGAAATCTAGAAATGAAGACAACCAGAAAGAGAAACTTGAATGAACAGAGATAAAGTGAGAACAGAAGAAAAAAGGAAATAATAATATTTTGAGGAAAATAAAGGAATATATCATAACACTTCCATAAAACAAAACAAATAATGAATAAAAATAAAAATAAAAATCAGAGAATATGAAAGAGTTAATAATTTAAAATCAATTATATGTTCATAACAGTATTCTCAATAGCCAAAAGGTAGAAACAACCAAATGTCCTTCAATAGACAAAAGGTTAAACAAAATGTGATATACACAGAGTAGAATATTATTTAACCTTAAAAAGGAATGAAATTCTAATACATGCTATAGCATAGATGAACCTTGAAGACACTATGCTAAGTGAAATATGTCAGACACAAAGAACAAATATTTGCATGAAATTACCTAGAATAGTTAATACATAGAGATAGTAGAATGGTGAGGGCCAGGTCCGAGGGCAAGGGAAGAAGGGAAGTTAGTGTTTAATGGGTACAGAGTTTCAGTATGGAATGTTGAGAATTTTACTGATTATGGTTGTACAACTATATGAATATACTTAATCCCACTGAACTGTACAGTTAAAAATGGATAAAATGGCAAATGTTATGTCATGTAAATGTTAACACACTTAAATTTAATAGCAATGTTTTCTTTTTTTTTTTTAAGAGACAGGGACATTGAGACAGAGAGAAAGATGGAAACAATTTTATTTCATTTTTCATGTGGCCCTTGCTGCTCCGAGACTTTACTGTGTACATGGTGCTGGGGTTTGAACTTGGGCGCTCGCGCATGCCAGGCAAGCACCATAACCACTGAGCCACCGCTTCAACCCAGCAATGTTTTCTTAAATTAATAAAAATATTGAATCCTCCCCAAGAAATAGAAAAAAAAATAAAATGATATATCAGCATAAAACAAGTGGAAATTTAAGCTGTTTCAAAAGCCAAATCAACATTGATGAAAGGATACAATTCAGCTACAAAGGAGGAGTGAGTTCAAGAGAACTACTGTATAAAGTTGTGTCTATAGTTAATAACTATGCATTATATTCTTGAAAATGGCAGAGATTTTGTTTTCACCACAAAAAGTGAGGTAATACATATGTTAATTAGCTCAATTTAGCATTCCACAATGTATGCATAGTTCAAAACATCATGTTATAAATGATAATATAAATTTTTTATCAATTTAAATAAACAATACCATTTGCAATAGCACCAGAAAACATGAAATACCAAAAGATGGACCTAATAAAATATGCCCAATATCATTACACTGCAAGTGATAAACATTGCTGAGAGAAAAGGCAAAGAAGTCAGAGGAACTTCGCTTGACTGCAGCCTGGGACAGCCCCTCTGGAAAGCAGTGTGAAGAATCCTCGGGGCTGGAGCTTGCCTGGCATGCGCAGGTACTCGGGTTCAAACCCCAGCAACCCTCATAGATAACTAAGCGTCAGAGCAACAAAAGCCATGTGAAAAGCTCAGTAAAAATTGATTCTCTCTCTCCCCACCCCTTTCTCTCTCACTGTCCTCTCTTTAAAAAAACCAGCTATCCCTCTTCTGGGTATGTTACCAGAGGAGTTAGAACCAGAATGTTACAGCGACACAGTAAAATCTATGTTCATAGTAGCTCAATTTATACTACCTAATTATGGAACCAACCCAAAAACTGTGGTACATACCATGGAGTTCTACTCAGCAATGAGAAACAGTGAAATTGCAGCCTTTGGATGGTGATGGAAGAAATTACGCTGAGCAAAGTTAGCCAAACCCAAGAGTCAAGGGTCGAATGTTTTCACTCATTTGTGGAGGCTGGCGCTAAACCCAGACCTGTGTGAAAGGGAGACAATCTCTTGTATAAGACCCAACAAAGGTGTAGCAACACATAATCTAGGGCAATCATAGATATGTATCAGGAAGGAGAGGGAAGGGGGCAGGTGGAGGAGGAGAGAGGGAGGGAGAATAGGGAGGGATCTAGGGGGTGATTCTGATTTAAGAATATATGCATATCATATTGTTACTTTACAACAACTAAATTTCTTAATTTAAAAAAAGGTGTTTTTTTAAAGAGAGGGACTGAGAGAGAGAGAGAAAGAGAGAGAGAGAAAATCAATTTTATTTCATTTTCATCTGATTTTCATTGCTCCAACATTTCATTGGGTACGTGGTGCTGGGGTTCAAACCTGCATCCTCACACCTGCCAGGCAAACATCATAACTGCTGAGCCACCATGCCATCCCCAAGATTTCTGATAATAAGGACAGTGTAGTATTGGCATAAAAGTAGGCAATAAGTGAAAGAGAATAGAGAATATATAAATAAAGCCATAGACTCACATACACAGCCAATTAATTTTTGAGATTTGTTAAGGTATTTCAGTGACAAAAGGATAATCTTAATAAATGGTACTTGCTATAGCTTGGATCTGGAATATCCCTGAAGGCCCATGTGTTAAAGACTTGGGGTCCAGGGAGGCACTATTGGGAGCTGGTAGAACCTGTAAGACGTGGGGCCTACTTAGAAGATTCTGGGTCATTGGAAGTGTGCCCTTAAAGGGAATAATGGGACCCCAACGTCTTCCTCCTCCTCTCTTTGGCTTTCTGGTCATGAAGGGAGCAGTTTTTCCCCATCAAACGCTGCAATGTATTTCTTGCTGTTACTACCTAACTTTCCCACCAGAGAACTAAAATACCAGTTTTGCCTGATCATGGACTAGAACCTCTAAAGCTATGAGTCAAAATAAACCATAGAGTGATAGAAAGGTAGCTAACATTTCTAGAACAATTGGACTTTCAAATGCAAAACCCCTTTAATCCTTACATCATAGTCAAAAATTAACTCAAAATGGATCATGCATCTTAATAGAATAGACAAAATTATGAAATTTCTTGAAGAAAACTTATAAAAGAATTTTGGCAAGGAATATAAAATGGTACAACCGCTTTGAAAAAACATTTGGAAGTTTCTTATAAAGCTAAAAGCCCCTAATCATATGACCCTGTAACTCCACACACAGATGCAAGAGAAATGAAAACTGGAATCAACTCAAGTATCTATCAACTGATGAATAACTAAGCATATATGGCTTTGGAATCCTAGTCAGCAACAAAAAAGAATAAATTATTGATAAATACAACATGGGGGAAAGTCAAAAGGATTATATTACAAAAAAGAAGAAAAATACAAAGAACTACATGGTTCTATTTATGTAACTTTCTAATACAGGCAGAACTGCCAGGAATGAGGGATGGGGGAGAAAGATTGCAGAAGGGTTCAGAATTTCTGGGAATGACAGAAATCATCTATATCTTGATAATGGTGATGGTTCCACGATTATATACATTATCAAAACTCATTGACCTGCCTACTTAACATGAATGATTTTTATTGGATGCAAACTATACCTCAGTAATACTTATTTTAAAAAAGACTAAGAGATATAATATAGAAAACAGAAGGTAAGAAAACTAGAAGATCTGTCTATGAGGTCTATGAATCACCAAGAGACCCAGAATGAGAGAAGAGAGAAAACACTAAGTTTCCTATTAATTTGTCCTTGAGAAGGTAAACGTGTAATACAGTAGCTTCATGACAGAGCATCATTTAGGAGGTTATGTTTTTACTTAAATGTTTGCAGATTTAAGACTATTTCTTAAACAATTTTCCTCTCTAAACTATCCTCTAGGGGCTGGAGCGGTGGCTCAGCAGTTTCGGTGCTTGCCTGGCAAGCACGAGGACCCAGGTTCAAACCCCAGCACCATATACACAACTGAGTGTTGGAGCAACTAGGGCCATGTGAAAAACTAAAATAAAAGTTGTTTAAAAAAATAAAAATAAACTATCCTCTACCTCTATGAAATTGATAGTGCTATAAATAAAATCTAAAACTACCCTAAGTTGTTATTTAGACCTTAGAATTGGGGTAAATTGCTGTTTTCAGGTAATTGTGTATGCCTGTGAGATTAAATAACATAGCTATTATTTAAAACCAGTGTTTCTTAAGCAGATTGTATTTTTTTAAAAGAGAGGGTCAATTTTTTTTATTTATTTCATCTGGTTTTTCTTTTTCCAACACTTAGTTGTGTATGGGTGTTAGGGTTCAAATTCAGGTCCTTGTGCATGCCAGACAAATGCTCTACCACTGAGCCATCTTTCCAGCCCCAGCATATTATATTTTTTACTGTATTTTGGAAACCCTGTAATTCATCTTTTTTTTCCAACAACTTTATTGAGATGCAGTCTATGTACCATACAATTCATGCCTTTAAACTGTGTGATTCAATGTCAACCATTTGTCTTTTGTGTAACTTTTGAATAACATATGGAAGGAAAGACCATGTGTGTCGGTGGAGCAAGATTCTGGATGCCATTTTGGCATGCCCTCTGTAGCTGACCCTCAGTAAACTCTGGTCTTCAATGACCTCAACTGTAAAACAGTAAGTTAAACTAGATGACTGTTCATTCTTGCTCTGATCTATCTTTAAACTCATTTTAGTTAGTCAGTCAGTAAGTTTTTTTTAACCTCTAATTTTTCTTTAGCACTAACACCAAATACTGGGACAAGCAGCTCAGAATTAATAAATTTACAGTAGAAGAATTGTAACAATCCTCTGAATTAAAGATGGTGCTAGCCAACTTAATACAGACTTAGAAGTCTTCATAAATGTTATGAGATTCTTTTCACCCTTGAAAGAAGACAATTTCCTTTTATGCAAATTAAAGTAACAAAAAGAGGACAGTCACACAGTGTGTTTAACTTAGATGATCTTCCTTTCCCTAACTTTATTTTTCTCACTTCTAGAAACAAGCATGAAGACTCCACATAGAAAGCTAATAAGCTTGCAAATATATTCAAGGAAACCATATTAAAGTCCATGACTCAGCCAAATATCTTAATCAAATATATGAACAATATTGCCTGCAGAGCTTTAACTGAAGTAAAAAATGAAGAGTTCCCATAAAGGTCTAGTTGACCAAAAAAAATTCTATCACCATAGATATTTGCATAGTATATTACTTCATTTGTTTCTTTTTTCTACTTCCAATAGCAAAATTAAATCTATTAAGGTATAGTTTTAAATGAATAGGCCTATATTCCTAAAAAACTTACATGTGATCTCTTAAAAAGTAATTAGGTTGTAGATAGAATAATAACCTCCCAAAAGATATATGATACCCTCATCCCCAAAGCCTCAGACTGAACTTCTTTGGAAATAGGCTTGTTGCAGATGTATGTAGTCAGGATGAGGTCATAATGGAGAATGTCAGGCTCTTAATCCAATTGGATTAGTGTGGTCTATGAAGAGAAGACAGAGCCTTACAGAGAAAATTTCCATGTGAAGACAGAAGCAGAGATTGCACAAACACAAAACACACAATTTTAAATGGTTCATGCACCCTTTGAAGCCCATCATTGGATGACAATGAATTTAACTGTGAATAAATTTAAATTCATGTCCACTTTAGCTAAACTGGACATGAATTTACTTACCTGAAACAACTAAATAACCATGTAGTAATATTAAATATCTAAGTATATAGGATAAGAAATGAGTGTTAAAAAGACATACTGGGAGCAGTGGCACATACCTATAATCCCAACGTCTCAGGAGGCTGAAGCAAGAGGATCATAAGTTCAAAGCCAGCCTCAGCAACTTAGTGAGTCCCTGATCAATTAAATGAGACCCTGTCTCAAAATTTAAAAAAATTTTAAAAAGCGCTGGAGATGTTGCTCAGTGGTTAAGCACCTGGGTTTAATCCCTCATACCAACACAAAACAAGAAACAAAAATTTCATATGGGAATGAAATCAATAGGTCCAAAGTTATTTGAGAGAATTTTTGGAGAAACTGAAAAATTATATTAGTTTTAAAATAGTAGGATTTGGTCAGGCATGGTGGGGCACACCTGTAATCTCAGCTTGGGAAACTGAGGCAGGAGGATCACAAGTTCAAGGCCAGCTTCAGAGAGACCCTTTGACTTAGGGGAAACGCTGTCTCAAAATAAAAAATAGGGGCTGGAGCGGTGGTTCAGCAGTTACAGCGCTTGCCTTGCATGCGTGAGTAGGCGGGTTCACACCCTAGCACCATGTACACAATGAAGTATATGAGCAGCGAAAGTCCATGAAAAACTAAATAAAATTGAGTCCCTCTCTCTTTTTTAAAAAATAAATAAAAAATAGAAAGGATTGGGGATGTAGCTCAGTGGTAAAATGCTTCTGGGTCCAATCCCCAGTACTGCCCTGCCCCCCTCCCAGAGGATTTGGATAGAAGGTATAGAAAATAGATCCTACATTCAATTTAGGAAAGAGTAAAGCATGTATGGAAACTATGGTAAATTGTGTATGGAAAGGACCCATCAGAGAGTCTGGTCCTTGGGTACTTGATTAACAGTAATTTTTATTATCATATTATTAGGAGAGCAGGATATGGTTGCAGAAGAAAGGTGAGGCCATATTCTGCAGGACTTTGGATGTCAGAGCAATTAAGACTCCAAAAGTCACTGTGTTTTTGACAGAAGCCCTTGATTCAGTAACACTATTTGGAACATATATAAAGAATTGCTTGGAGAAAATGAAAAGACCATGAGAAGCAGGGATAGTTCAGTCAGTTTTATAGTACCAAAGGGAAAGGAAACTTAAACTAGGGTTGTGAGAGTGAAAATGAGGAACATATTTGAGGGACTTTAAAAAAGGGATAGTGTTATATCAGGGATAATGGAAAGAAGTGTCAGAGAAAATCTTTTTGGATTTATTGTGTTGATTTTATTTATTTATTTATTAAATATCACTAAATTAACCTTCTATTTTGTAGACTATAAGAAAAGTCACACTGTTGAAATGCTCGTTCTGGATAAAGAGTGCAAACACTCTCCACGGTTCACACCAAAGCTAAGCTGAGAGGTGATGTAGGAGGGAATCAGGGGTTTCTCTTCAGCCACGAACAGCTTTTAACTGAATGTGTAGGTGGTGATGATGTTAAATATACCACGCAGAATCACAGATTCAGTTTTTTATACATCGGAATTTCCATGGCATAGATGCCAGCTACCAGCCACTTTCAGCCTTGCCTGTGCCTCACAGCTTCTGAACTGTTGATGAAATTCTAGTGGAAGTTCTCATAGTGGAATACAAAAATGTTCTCTGACTGTGTTAAGCATGATTGGTGGTACTGGAGACCTTTTCCTTTTGGTGATTGCCTTGGGTCTGCAGCTGATGGAGCTCAACACAGAGAAGAGAAAAAAATGGATGGTGCTTTTAGTTGCTCAGAAAAAATGGAAGAAAACACAGCAATGACAGTAAGTTTTAGAAATCATCTCTGAAGGTAAAGTTTATTTTAGTAAATACACTGTACCACCATTAGCTGTCCTTGGCACATCGTACAGTCAAAAATGCAAGACTGCTTTAAGTTTTGGTTTCCAGAAGGTAGTGCGATTTGTAAAGAACATGGAATAGGAGTCAGAAACCATGGGTTCTAACACCAGATACATCTCTAACTATGGAGATGAGCTTGAGCAAGTCCATTTTTTAAAAAAATCCAGCCTATAGCAAGAACTCATTTCTGGAAAAAGTTAAATTTTCTTGTCAAACTTCTTGGTAAATGTAAAACACCACAGGAAAATAAGGTGTCCTTGAGGTTTTTACTTTTACTTTTATTTGTGTTGACCTTGACTCCTCAAGGACAAGTTCTATGAGTTAGGCTCAATTGTTTTTCTCATTTTAATACTTTAATACAGAAAATAAAATTTTAATTTATGCTTTTTTATTTTTTATATTTTTTTTGGGTCCCAGGAATTGAACCCAGGAGTGCTTAAACACTGAGCAACATTTCCAGCCCTTTTTTACTTTTTACTTTGATACAGGATCTCACTAGTTGTTTAGGGCCTCATTAAATTGCTGAAGTTGGCCTTGAACTTGTGATCCTCCTGCCTCAGCCTCTTCTGTCACTGGGATTACAGGCATGCACCACCGCACCCAGCAATTTATACTTTTTGATTAAAGATGCAAGAAGAAAACTGACTTGGAATGTATTTGACTAACAGGTAGGCATGACAGTCAGCAAGTGAATGTCCTGTTTTCTTACTATAGTGGTAGAAGAAGAAAATGAGAAGTTGGGGAATGAGAGGGGCAACAAGAATTGGAAAGCTGAAAATTATAACAAAAGGCATTCAACTCAAACATGTCTGGCAAAATTATACTGTCAGTCACATCAGAAGACACAGAACACTTGATCACTGGATTGAGTATATATCAGCCTAAGTTCTCTACTGTAAGCTAGTTTTTTTCTCAGTGTGGGAAAAAAGTAACCTGTGTGGAGTTATTGTGACATCTTATGAAGGTCCCTTTCCTATTAGCCATTCACTCAATGCTTTCAACACTATTACTAGTATATTAATACTAATGATTTCAAGTAGAGAAATAAAAAGAACCATGTTTATGTTTAGAAACAGGTGATAATGTCAGAATGTTCTAAATGTTAAGTACACATTCTAATGTATTTGTCCAAAAGTTAAAACAAAAATAATTTAATACAATAACTACTACTATCATTTTGATAAAATAAAACAGTACAGTAAGTTTAAATTTCACTTATTTTACTTATGACATACTAGATGAAATAGTAAATACTATCCAATTTTACAGATCTGGATTACGTAAGATATTAACTGAAGATGGACTATTGGGCTGGGGTATAACTCAATAGTTGAGTGCTTGTCTCATATGCACAAGGCCCTAAGTTTGATTCCCCAAAAAACAAAGATAATCCTTAACCATACGCTTTAGCATTCCATATGGCACTGCCATGTATTTTCTTACCATTTATACATGGTAGTATAATTTTTTTTTAAGTCAGGTGTTGTGGAGCACACCTGTAATCCCAGCTACTCTGGAGGCTGAGGCAGGAGTATCACAAGTTTGAGACCAGCACACGCAATTTAGCAAGACCCTGTCTCAAAATAAAAATAAAAAGTGCCAGAGATGCAGCTCAGTGATGGGGTATCCCAGGTTCTATCCATAGTACTTCAAAAAAGAAAAAAAATTAAAAAAAATTCTAGTAATTCCAGATTTATCTATAGCACTGTTGTAATAATAATTACTATTGAAGATGACAACAGAAATATGAATCACCAAAGAATAAAATGAATTTATATAACAAAATACTAAGGTTAAGAAGTATAATAATTTACTTTAAAAATACTCAACAGTGGGGCTGGAGCGGTGGCTCATTGGTTACAGCACTTGCCTGGCATGCGCAAGTACGCGAGTTCAAACCCCAGCATCAGGTACACAGTGGAGTCTCAGAGCAACAAAGGCACATGAAAAACTAAATAAAATGGATTCTTTCTCTCTCACTGTCCCCCTCTCTTTAAGGAAAAAAAATACTCAACAGTGAGGAATAAGAAAAAGGGCTGGGCATGTAGCTCAGTGGTAGAAGACTTACCCAGCATGCACAAAACCCTGGGCTCAATACCAGTACTTAGAAAAAAATGAATGTAATGAGATAATCTTCAGTCAACCGGAAGTTAAATTAAGGTAAAATTCCAGTTACTTGAGATTTCCTCATATTAAAATATATGTTTAGGGGCTGGAGCGGTGGCTCAGCAGTTGCGGCGCTTGCCTGGAATACGCAAGTGCACGGGTTCAAACCCCAGCACCCACGTACACAGCTAAGTGTCGGAGCAAAGAAACTCATGTGAAAAACTCAATAAAAATTGATTCTCTCTCTCTCTTTCTCACTTTCCTTCTCTCTTAAAAAAATGTTTAAGTAAACATATAAATTAATTCCTAATATAATTTTTGTTCTTTACAAAGAATCATTCATCTGAACGTGATGTAATGTCAAATGAAATTAACATTATGAGTCAACAACTTAAGTTTTTTCCATTTGGGATGCATGTAGTATATTATATGGATTTTTTTTTTAATAGTGTTCTTAAAATAAGCCAGTAAGTAATTTCTCGAACAAAGCAAACAAAACCACAGTGATAGGTTTAGCTACACTATTACTGATTGATACCTATATCCTGGAAAAACCAGCAGTTCTACTTCTTATAAGATGTTTCCTTCATCCAAAATTCTACATAAGGAGTTTCTTTCTTTTTCTTTCTTTCTTTCTCTCTCTCTTTTTTAATAGAGAGGGACAGTGTGAGAGAGAGAGAAAGAGAATCACTTTTATTTAGTTTTTCACGTGGCCTTCGTTTCTCTGACACTTTGTTGTGTATGTGGTGCTGGGGTTTGAATTCTCATCTTCGAGCTTGCCAGGCAAGTGCTGTAACCGCTGAGCTACTGCTCTAGCCCCGAGGAGTTTCTTCATATTAGAATTCAACATCACACTAACATCCAGCAAAATAAATAGCAATTTATTAGAACACTTGTTTTTATTTTTATTTTTTATTTTTTGGAGGAAAGATGTGCTTGATCTTTTTTTTTTTTTTTTTTTTTTTTTTT
>PVKS010051796.1:0-11000 GCA_004027875.1 Aplodontia rufa | reverse complement strand
AGAAGCTGAGTGAATTCCAAACAAGATAAACCCAAAGGAATTCATGCCAAGACACTCAACAATTAAACTTCAAAAAAGAAACATGGGGATAATTAACATTGGGTCATTGTGGGGATTAATTGGCATAATTCATGAAAATTTCCTGTGCCATACAAAGTGGTCTAGGAAATAATGTGATATATCATCATGAGCTTTTTTATTGTCATTCAGAGATGATCCTTGAATATTAAAGAAGACTGTGGAGATCAATATGTCCAGAACCACGGGCTTTCTACTATATTATAATATTCATTCCTTTCAGAATCAGAATGTCCTGGGGATGGAGCTGTGGCTCAGCAGTTATGGTGCTTGCTGGGCATGCACTAGGATGCGAGTTCAAACCCCAGCACCACATACACAACTAAGTGTTGGAGCAACGAAAATCACATGAAAAACTAGATAAAATTGATTCTCTCTCTCTCTGTGTCCCTCTCTCTTTAAAAGAAATAAAAAGAATTGGAATGTACTGTTTCTGTTTGTGAGGGAGAAAAGGAGGGCAAACAAGCAAACAAATAAAACAAAACAAACAAACAAAAAACCAAACAGGCACCCAGTCATGATCCTGGCAGGAAAGAGGTGACG
The DNA here is from genome assembly GCA_004027875.1 of Aplodontia rufa. NCBI lineage: Eukaryota > Metazoa > Chordata > Mammalia > Rodentia > Aplodontiidae > Aplodontia > Aplodontia rufa. Next base: position 10,379 of record PVKS010051796.1, on the reverse strand, counting down.
TACTTCAGTGGAGTAACTGAGGAAAGTTGAAGGGCACTATTAGCAAAATGTGGACGTTAAGAGAATCCAACAAAGGGTGGTACAAGACCCTAAGACCAGAAATAGTGGGGAATCCATAGGAATAAAAGGAAAAGAGGACTGCACAGTTACCAGTATTGATAAAAAAACTAAATAAGAGGGCTGCTTGACAGAAGATATTGTGTTTGTTTGAAGGAATTAGATAACTCATGTTGAAGCTGCAGAGAGGGAATTAGGGAAGTGAATATCCTGATGTCATTGTGCTGCCCTTTAGTTGTTTACCAATATTTCTCATTGGTCAAACCTAACGAGATGCCTGAGGACAAGATAATCAGATGATGCAGCCCATAAAGCAAGCCATTTCCAAGGCTGCAGAACAGAATGGAAGGGGTAGAAATGGATCAGAGGAAACTAAGAAAAAATATCAAGCATGGGAAGTTTGAGTCTATCAGTTATTCACACCTTACTATGGATTGTTTTATGCAGCAATCAAAACAATTTCTTCTTGGCTAATCAGCTAAGAGAAAAAGAACTTGAGGAGTGAGAAGGGAGATTACTTTTATTATGACTCTATTTTGTAGAGGGCATCCTGGGTTGCTTTGAACGTAAAGAGGCCGTGTGGCACAACAAGGGTCTGGGTTGTGCTGAATGGAGGTTACCTAGAAGTGAGAGATGGGGATCAGGCCAAGAAATGAGAAAGACCAAAACCAATTTAGGAAACTCTGCAATTTTGTCTTTAGTCCTACTGGTCATGAAATCTCCCCTTGTTTCCACTGGCATCTGAGCTGATGTACCACCAAAAAAATGAATAAGAATAACCATCTGACTCTTGGCTCAAAGCTTTCAAAGCTTTGTAGTATCTTAGGAATGACTAATGTCTGGGCTTTTAGAATTTTGAAAAAGATATGTCTACATTTGCCAAAGCAACTAAAGAGAATAGACTTATGATCAACAGTTTGAAAGCAGGAATTTCCTCTATACAAATATTGTCAGAGTTCAACATATCTAATGCATTCTCTTGAACTCTGCTAGTTATTCTAATAACCAAGTGATTAGAACTTTATTTATAACCATTCAAATGACAGTTTTTCTTCCATGTATTCTCTTACGTGTAGTGATTTTGAAGTCACATTTGTAACCATCATTAGCCAAAACAGCCACATGAGTGACTGCTATATGTGCTGTAGTACCTCTTGTGACTTAATGTTCTAATACAGAAACTTGAAGTATGTGAAAGAGATATCTATAACTCATGGCAACTTATGAGATTTCTAGTCTTTCCTATAATAGCATATCAAGAATACACAACTGTAGTTAACAATAGAAAAACTGAATCCCAAAAATGTTGCTTCTCTTCAGGTCTCAGGTCTCCTATTCTAGGAATAATCTCTTTTGGTTTTGTGTGGTTGTGAGAGTGAAGGAAGCTACAAGTCCACTATGTAAACATTGATTCTAACTGGCTCCCTAATGTTTTACTGAAAATCATGGATAAGACCACAATGTTAGGTTCATGATTTTAAATAACAAATCGCTCTCCTGTGTTCACTCCCATTTTTGGAGAGAAAAAGGAATGTTTTTCCCCAGGTAGGACTGGGGCAGGGTGGTGTAGTGGCAGAACTGTTGCCCGCCATGTGTGAAGACCCACCTGGGTTTGATCCCCAGCACCACATACACAACTAAGTGGAGGAAAACAAACAAACAAACAAAAATAGATGAAAAATAAATAAGCTAGGCATGGTGATGCATACCTGTAATGCCAGCAAGTCAGGAGGCTGAGACAGGAAAACTGTGAGTACAAAGCCAGCCTCAGCAACTTAGCAAGGCCCTAAGCAACTTAGTGATACTCTGTCTCAATATAAAAATATCACAGTACTGGGGAGGCTCAGAAGTTAAGTGCCTCTCTGGGTTCAATCCCTGGTACAAATAAAAAAATAAATAAATCAAACTTTTTTAAAGAAGTGAATTATTGATACATCAACAATATGAATAAATTCCAAATACACATTGCTAAGTGAAAGAAACTAGACTCAAAAGGCTACATATTGGAAAAGGAGAACCATAATGTCATAAATTAGACCAGTAATTGCCAGGCTGGGGGAGAGGGAAAAGTTTTTACTATAAAGTGGAAGAAGAGAACTTTTGGGGATTGTGGTTGTGGCTATAAGCTGCATGAATTTGTTAAAATTCATTGAATTTTAACCAAAAGAGTGCATTTTTTTCTGTATCTGAGTAAATCTCACTTATTACTATCTTTTTCTTTTTATGGTGCTGGGAATTGAACCCAAGGCTTCATGCATGCAAGGAAAGCCTTCTACCACTGAGCCACATCCCCAACCATTTTTATATATTTTTTATTTTGAGACGGTCTCACTAAGTTGCTTAGGGCCTCGCTAAATTGCTGAGGCTGACTTTGAATTTGTGATCCTCCTGCCTCAGCCTCCCAAGTCGCTGGGATTACAGAAGTGTGGCACTGTGCCCAGCTGTAAGATATTATTGACCCATTAGAGCTAACAATTGTTCAGAGCACATTAACTACTTGGTGGAATTTCCAAGCCTTAGCTTCTCTTCTTCTCTACATTTTGGTTGGTTCCTGGAATATTCATAATTCTACCAGAAAATAACAGCAACTAAAATGAGAATCGGTTAAACTTTAAATCAGTTGATATTGATTATGGAGCGTGTAGAGGTAAATACAGGAAAATGAATGTCTAAAATTAGATTTGGGGGCATGTTAAGGATTGAAATGGTTTATCCCCAGTGGTTCTGAAACATGAAGCTCAAACATCTTCTGTGTATATGAATTACATCTCTGAATATTCGCCATATCTGAAATTAAAACCAAGGGGACTGGAGAGGTGGAGGAAAAACAAAAGCAGGTGAAAAAATAAAAAATCAATTCTCTTTTTTTAAAATAAAGAAATTAAAGTGGAAAAATGTTTAAAATATTTATTTGTTAATTTGAAATGAGCAGTAATACATTCCTTATATATTAACACATTTGTTTTTAAAAAAAACCCTTTATTTTCAGAAAAATGTAATGTCTGGCTTGGTAGAATATAGCTGGATTCTCCTAATCTGTCTCTGCATTTTGTTTGTTGATACCCCACTCTCCTTTAAACTTATAAGAGGGCAAAAGTAAAAAGAAAACAATATTAATAGTATTATGAAAACAGTTTTGATCTTATGGATACCCTGAGAAGGTACTGGACTCCCCAAACCATGCTGTGAGAACAAATATTCTATGCTACCACATAGGAGAAAGGACACAATATTTATGAAACACCTACTATTAGCTTGGAACTATACATAATGCTTTGCATCCACTATTAATTTCCTCATTTTATAGATGAAGAAACAGAGGTTCAGGGCCGTTATGTGATTCAGATTACACTGGTAGTAAATGGCAAAATTAGGATTGAAACCTACACCTTTCTGCCTCTAAAGCTAGAGCTTCCTTCACTGTACCCTGACTCCATCTTTACTGATAATTAAAGTGTGGCCACGGAACCTGTTTCCATCTGGTATTTGAAAAAAAAAAGGACTTTACATTACTGGAACAACTAGAGATTTTACATAATTACTGCTTTATTTCATGTGTTTGGAATTCATTCCTTGTAAATTGAACAGGATTAGTGACTGTGAGGAAAGGCATGTGGTTAGCACTAGCAGAAGTGCATTACAAATTCCCCTTTTAAAATCCTTCCTTTCCCTTTTTTTTTCAAATCCAGAGCACAATCACTTTCCAACTACCTTTTTATCCCTCAGTATCTCTTGCAGGAAGAGATCGATAAAGCTAATTCTCACTTAGGTGTTAGGGATTTAATGATACTCGTCTGAGGAGTATTTTTACTACCTAAGGGTGGGGAATGGCTCTTATTCATCTTTGTAACCCCAGCAACCTGTACACTCTCTGGAACTGTCAGCGTTCAATAAATATTGGTTGCCTTTATAAAATAATGGGAAGTAAAAAGCCAAAGAGGGAGTTCTTGAAACCAAAGAAAGAGTGGAATTTCAGTCATCAGTGGGGGAAATATATTTATTGGATGAACAAATCATAAACAACATAAAGCTATATATGCTAACAACATATAGGGACAATTGCTCTAATGTAAATGCCCTTTTAATTCAGTTTGATTTAATTATTCACTAAACTCTGAAAAGTAGATATTGTTGATTTGACAATAATTCATTTCTTAAGATGGTAAGATTAGCTGTTAATTACAAACATTAAAAGTAACATTTTGGGCCATTTTTTATGCTGATGGTTTTTCTCACAGGGAGGAGAGAAAGAGAGAGAGAGAGAGAGAGCGAGAGAGAGCATTTCAACTGAGAACACCATTGTTAAGTTACTTCTCTCATTAATGGTTTGTCTTTATTGTAGCTTGTATAGAAGTGAAAAGAAAGCTAGTCATCTTCTACATTTGTTCCATTTGGAAGTTTGACCTAATCTAAGAGGGAAGGGGCCTAGTTACTGTGGAGAGGATCAAAACTGGGTCATAGTACATTATAAGTACATTCTAATAAGCTAGTCTCTGACTGATATCAATATCAGTTTTGTCTCTGGCCAAATTATGTTTACATTGCATGCAATTTTTAAAAATCTGCAGAGGAATAGTGCAAATTATAATTGTGTGCAGTGATTAAGGAAATGTGTTTTTAATTTTCAATTTGAAAATAACCATGTTAAAAGTAATAGCTTCCAGCCAGAATTCATCCTAAAAATGCTGGTGGAGATTGGCTCATAACTCATGCAATATTATTAAAATTTTGTTGTGTTGTTTGTAATTCTTTCTAACTTCCTTTTTCATAATTCCAAGACTGATACTGAGTTTGTTCATCTATGAATAATGATTGATAGACAAGGATATTAAATTTTGTCCTGTTGGCATGTCTGCCTTCTAGAATAATAAAAAGTGTTAATTTCCTATCAACCTGTAGAATCGGAGACTGTTATAAAACCCAAGGGACAACATGCCCTATCCTTGTCTTTTTTAGTAAAGATTGGTCTGAGAGAAATTCAGCTGTTACGTGCATAAGTTCTTAGATATTTGGTGTCTAATATCACTGGCTACCACTTTCAGTGTATGCTGAAGTTTTATTTCTACTCTGGGCCTTGGATCTCTTATGCAAGATAGGCAAAAAGAATAAATATTTATATGCTAAAATTATCCTAGATAAGGTAATTTTTATATCATAGAGAATATTCAATGGGACTGGAACTTTCTTTTTTCATCACTATAGTGTATAACTGAAGATTTTACTGAGCTAATTGCCTTTAGATACGTAGACTGAAATAGTAGCACACTGTGTTTCTCAGCCAACAAATAAAGTCATTTTTGTAATCTTTTCTTTTCTACCCTAAAAGCCCATTTTGGGGTAAAAGGGGGTGAAATGCTCCTTCTCCAGTCCTAATCTTTCCTACTCTGTGGAGGAATTGCCTTCAGTGTGATAACCTTGGTCTATGTTCACTCACCACTACACCTCCCCAAGAGAGGTGGAGGAATATGTTTAGGTTGATGAATTTGAAAATAAAAACTATATTTGAAAAGCCTCCATTGTTTTTCATGGAAATGCTCTGCATCTTATTTTGCTCTTCATTTTATTGCAAAGGAATGACTCTCCCATCATTGCATGCGAGAGAAGTCTGCTTGTACGGCAATACCTGTGACTGGGTAGTATAACTGTTAATTCTGAGATTCAGTGTCAGGAAATCATCTTGACCAATAATAGCTACATCTGATTACTTTCTCTTATCTCACAATTGATTCAGAATTCAAGCAGGGACAAGGGTGACCTTTCTAAGCTGCCAACACCAATCTACATTATCTACCTACTGAGGCATTCTTTCCAGTGTAAACTAGTTTTGCATTTGCCTGTTCATTTACCTGTTCCATTCTCTATCTTCCCACCAAGTCATATACTATCTGAAAGAACTGCAGTTGTTGTATTGTTTACTGGTAAATGGTGTAACTTTGGATGTTACCTTGAAATAACTCAACATCTTAGGAACTAAATAAAAAATCAATAACAAATTTGAGGCAGAATTTTTCCTTGGGTACTGTAAATTCAAAATTTCCCTGGCCTTCCTGCCCAAGGGACTAGTTAGTGAGGAAGAAGCAAGTCCCTTTGCATGCACCTAATTTATTTGAGACATTCATACAAACAATTACCTCATAGAATCTCCAATGATCTACAAAGGGAAACAATTCTTCCCACTTCCAACATATCTACTTAACTTTACTTTCCTCTTTTAATGGCACCTTAAATGCACATTTGTATCTTATTTTACTGTAAGTACATTTAGGAATATGTAGAGAGGTTGAATGGAAGCATATGGCATGATTTCCTCCATGACTTCCTCCTCTGGAAGGAAGTGCCAAAAGAAAGTTCTGATAGAAGATGCAAATTTCCCAGACTAGTGGATATAACCAAGTCAGAATGCCAACACCATGTTGGCCTTAATTTCAGAAATGGCAGAAAGTATTCTGTGACAACTTTAGATCTGAAAATTCAAATATAGCAAGCATTTATTCTATTCCTAACATCTGCATGACTTTACTAAACAGTGGGGAACATGAAAATACTGCCTACCGCAAGGTAGTATGTTCAGTCACGCAGCTCTGAAATGGTCCAAAGCTATCACACAGCTCAGACTATGTACCAGGATTGGTAAAATTTTCAGGCATGCACAGTATATGTGGAGGCTCCCACGATCTAGGACTTAGTTCTGAGTAACATAACATAACGTATAAATTCTGAGGGTTAGTTCTTTTGTCATGGTACCTTGTGTTGAACCCAGGGTCTTGTACATGCTAGGCAAGTATTCTACCACTGAGCTACATCCATGGCTGTCTGAGGGCTAGTTTTTGAACACGAAGACATATAGTTGAAAAATACTTAGCAATTACCTGGACTAGTCTTCAACTCAACATCGAAATCTTTGTTACAATATCCCTTATAGGTGATCACAGGTTGTACAAAACATCTCTTTGGACTCCATGTGTTCAGGGAAGATGAAAACCATCCATAAAAACTGAAGCAATGTTATTGAAAGAAAACAAATAAGTTTTACATTCTAATACATAGGAAGAACTCAAAGCTAGTAAGACAGGACCACCAATCCTTATATGTTAGGAAATAATACATTTGTATCCATTGTTACTAGTTGACTTTTATTTAACAGTGTTACAAATTAAGAACATAGGGGAAATAACGTGTTCTAATCAAAACCAAAAAATAAGGATTGGAGTGGTTGCTCAGCAGTTATAGCACTCGCCTGGCATGCGCAAGTACATGAGTTCAAACCCCAGCACCACCCACACAACGAAGTGTCAGAGCAATAAAAACCACATTAAAAACTAAATGAAGGGGGCTAGAGTGGTGTCTCAGTGGTTCTGGCACTTGCCTGGTGTGCATGAGGACGTGAGTTCAAACCCCAGTACCACATACGCAACACAGTGTCTGAGCAACGAAAGCCACATGAAAAAAATTAAATAAAATTGATTCTGTCTTTCTCTCTCCCAGTGTCCCTGTCTCTTTAAGAAAAAAACACTACATAACTTGATTCTCTCTTTCTTTCCCTGTCCCTCTTTCTTTAGAAAAGAAAACAAAAAATAAATAAACTGGAACTCTTACCCAATAAGGTATATATCATATCCACTAGACATAAGGTCTTTTACCCAGAAGGTGATGCTTGAAATTATGAGGAAGTAGCACTATTCTATGATCAATTAAAGATGTCATGGTTAAAGTTATCAAAACCAGTTATGGGGGCTGGAGCGGTGGCTCAGTGGTTTCGGCGCTTGCCTGGCAAGCATGAGGACCCGGGTTCAAACCCCAGCACCACGTACACAACTGAGTGTTGGAGCAACTAAGGCCATGTGAAAAACTAAATAAAGTTGTTTCTCTCTTTCTCTGTCTCTCTCACTGTCCCTCTCTCTTTAAAAAAAAAAAAACCAGTTATGGGATGAGTAGGAGAAAGTTTTATAGGAAAAGGAGAGAGAGAGAATGAGAGAGAATATTACTATTGTAAATATTTAGATTTATATGAAAGAGATAGTAATGATCCTAACAATAATGAATTGAACTAGACCATTTTAAAAATGGTAAATAGCATGGAAGATTCCTTAACACTATTAGAAGCAAGGGAATATGCTGCAGCTCCTAAGGGGAACCAAGTCTTGTTCATTAGGGTTCCCCATAACAGGGACAGATGAAGTTGGGGTTAACTCAAACGTGACCAACTTTAAATTGTGCCAGCTTCCAGGACCATTTATCAAGGATGTGCTATAAGACCTTTGAAGACTTACCAGAACTGTTGATTACTACCCATTCCTGCTAATTCTTATGATAGTATCAGAAGATCAGGGAGATATCTTCAAAGATTGTGAAATTTGAGACAGTAAATTGAAGAACCTGGGAACCTGGGAACTCAGTTTTTAATTTTATCCTATTTGATTTTTTTAAGGTGTATTTTAATTTTGATTTTAATACTGAGCTAGTGGGCTAGGAATAGTATGTGACTAGAGAAGCACCTAGGATGCAAAATGTAAAAGGCACTCATTCTCTGGGTCATGCAAGTGCAGGGACAGCAATTGCCAGTCCCTGAGAGTTGATGCCTTCTATAATTTTGTACCTTAGAAGTTTCTTGCTTCACACTAGTCCTGGCCCTGCACAGATTAGGACAGCAAGGAGTGGGGCTTGTTTGGAGTCCTTTCAGCAACAACTATCATCAACTTTCTTGGGTGAGAAATCTTGCTCACTACTAATGGGATCTCCCCACCCCCGCTGCTCCACAATCTGGTTTTCCCAGGCGACTGGTGAGTTAGAGGCATCTTTTACTCCCAGGGCTGGGAGGGGCTCCACTTTGTTCATCTACTGCTCAGGTACCAGTGCTGACAGGACGTGGAGTGCACAGCCTTCTGCACCTGGCAAGCACTCTCAGTCCCAAGGAAGTCTCCAGGGGAACACTCCCTGAAATAAACTTTAAAAAAGACATGTTTATAGCTTTTCTCTCACCCTGTTGGTATGTGCACATTTGTCTCTGTCATTAGAGATGCTTCTAATCTAAGGTTTCACCGTTTTCATCTCCTTATCCATTTCTAAGACTCAGACTCCTGTCTCTCCCCACCCTTAACCTGCAGCTGAAGATGCAGCACTGAATTCTTGGGCTCCATTGTCTACATGCCTGGGAGCTGAGATGGGGACACCCAGACCATGAAGAGCCATGCCTAGAATGCCTTTACCAGAGCTCAGAGAAACTAGATAGGTGAGAAATATTCCAGGGAAGAAGAGTCTAAAGGCTAGAGGGAATTAGATGTCTGTGTGTGTTTGGTGAGGATGATGGTGGGATTCAGCTGGGAACTTCTCTTACATGTAGCTTGACTTCTCTTTGCAACTCTGGTATGCTAAGCAGGAGAAGGTGCCATCCACACAGCCCAGGGTTCTTGGCTTGTGGAACCCTGTTGTATTTTGGGACTCAAGTGTTAATGCTATTGGGTTGCCCTGGTTAGAACATTATATACCTCCTTATTTTTTCATGAGTTTATCTGCAGGGTTTGCAGGGGTTCCAAAGGCAAATGTACTAGAGGGTTGAAGTTGGCATACAGGAGTGGAGGTATTCCGTTCACACCCTCCCATACCTGCATTTTTCATGAGCCACCACTTTCAGTGCACAGTAGCACCAGGACTTCAAGACCTTTGGAGGTAAAAGGTGGAAAAGGATTTGAGGACTAGTGGTCAGGCTACAGGATGGTAGGATGAATAATTCTTTTTTTATTTGTTTTTTTAATTTCATTAAGGATTTGGGTTTTTGTACAATCATAAACACATATAAGGTAACAATATGATATGCATTTATTTCTAAACCAGAATTACCCCCACATCACCCATACCCTAGTGTCTTGATTCTTCTATATTTTGTCCCTTTAAGCAATATAAATGTTTAGATTGTGAATTTTCCAGAATTAAACAATTGCATAAGTATTATTTGGATTCTCAGGGGCGGGGGTAAACAGTATAATACATTTTGGTTGTCTCCCTAGATCCCTCTGTATCTTCCCACCTTCTCCCATCCACCACCTCTCTCATCCTTCCTCCCCTCTACATGTCTATGGTTCCTCTAGATTATATGTTGCTATGCCCTTGATGGGTTCAATACATGAGTTTGACTACCTTTCCCCTAAGCCTGGGTTTAGCTCCAGCCTCCAAAAATGAGTCATCCATTTACCTTCAATGGCAGCAATATCGTTGTTTCTATTGCTGAGTAGAAGTCCAGTGTGTGTGTGTGTGTGTGTGTGTGTGTGTGTGTGTGTGTCACAGCTTTTGGATACATTCATAGGATGAATAATTCTGATCAAAGA
>PVKS010051795.1:0-10987 GCA_004027875.1 Aplodontia rufa | reverse complement strand
ACCATGGAATTTTACACAGCAATTAGAAGCAATGATATTGCAGCCTTTGAAAGTAAATGAATGGCTATGGAAGAGATCATGCTGAGTAAAATCAGCTTAACCCAGAGAACCAAGGGTTGAATGTCTCCACTCATCTGTGGAGGTTGGAACTAGACCCTGGCCATTCAGAAAAGTGGTTTATTATCATGTGTTAAATCCAGATAAGGTGTAATGTTATATAGCCTAATACTTTTTTAGAGATATTGTGGGTAAGGGAAGGGAGGGATATGGGTGGGAAATTGGTGGGAGCACTCCTGGGGGTAAATCTAGTATCCAGAAACTATACACATTTTATATTGTTTTGTTAAAAATTTGTATGGTTGTTCAAAAATAAAAAATAAAAAAAAATATTAGATTGCCCTGACTCTCTACATCTTCTGACAAGCACCTGCTGTGTTCCTGAAAGGGGAAGGGGATAATGGGAGGAGGGAGGAGGAAAAGAGAAAGGAAGAACTCTTCATCTATCCCAAACCATGCAAAAAGGCCTACATAACCACAGTATGCATATAAGAATGTAATAATAGGAATTCAATCTCCTGTAAATTATACTCCAAAGACTTTGCTTTCCTATGCAAGTTGATCACTAAGGCATTGAGGCTGTCTCCATAGTTCCAGTGATAAAATACTGTGTTGTTAAATTACTGAACAACATCATAGCTCAAAGAACAGAGCAGGAAGAGGGGACTGATGAGAAAAGAAAATGATTTTGTTGACACATAAAATGCTTCAGTAATCATCAAGGAAGGAAATAAAGTATACATGAACATTTAATGGATTTTTTAGCAAACTAAATTTCACAGAAATGTGCTTAAGCATGTGACTGCTTATGGGCTAGACCCAATCAGTCAGGTGTTCAGACGGAGCTCTTTTTTGCACGCTGGCAGGGAAGGGAGAAAAATACCCATTCATTTTCAGAGGCACATATGATGGCTGTATCAAAGCAGTCATACACTTTCTTTTAAGTCTTTCAGTTGGGAAGAAATATTGCTTTTTGTTTTGGTAAGCTTTTTGCTGCTGTGACTAAAAGACCTAAGAAGAACAAATTTGGGAGGAAAAGTTTATTTTGAGGGATCACAGTTTCGGAGGTCTTAGTCCACAGGAGACCAGCTCCATTCCTTGGGGATGGAAGTGAGGCAGAACATCATTGTGGCAGGCATAGCTCCAGAAAGCTCAGGAAGCAGAGCTGAGACAGCGAAATTCCATGCCAGATACAGAATATATACCCCAAAGGTATGCCCCCCAATGACCCACCTCCCCTAAACATACCCTGCCAGCCTGCAGTAAGGAGTTAATCTCCTTACCTATGAAGAGATTAACTCACTGATTGATCAAGGCTTTCACAACCCAAACATTCACCTCATCCTTCCCAAATTGTCACACATGAGTTTTGGGGGACACTTCACATTCAAACTGTAGCAGTTATCATCAACATCAAATCCAAGGACAAGGTGAGAAAATAATGCTTTGTAAAAAGAGAACATTAAGTGAAGATGTGTTCAGTGTTTCACAGAATATTGCTATATATATATATATATATTCTGTTGTTCTGTAGGGTGATATTAAGAAGAGACAAAGATATTTCATTTTTATGTTCTTTTGACAAAAGCATGAGTAGGACTTCGCTTAACCAAATATTAATATTCTCCCTAAATGCTAATGAAATACAAGTAGAGACATTGGGGATTCTGAATTTCAGTATTTTATTTGCTGATGCTTTCTATAGGACACAGATATGGATACAGAATTTTTCCCTCATGTGATCACATTCTACAAACTGTTAAAGTCAACTTGGAGTCCTTTGGGCCTCTAGATCCATGTTTAGGAATAGAGGGGAGGAGAGAAAGGGGAGAAGGAGAGAGGAGAGGAGAAAGGAGAGGGAGAAAGAATGGAAGATGGGGAATAGAGAGGAGGATAGATGAGATTTACAAGTAAGAATTAGTTTACCATACCCTTAAGGAGCATGTGAAGGGCTGAGATTAGGTGGTAGAATAAGGTTAAACTTTTAATCAAATTAACTAGAAAGCACCTATAGTGGAAAGGTAACACATTGAAGACCTGCTCTGCAGTACATCGTGCAAACTGACTGCAACACTCTTTGTAACTACTGCTACTGACTTTTCCTAAGGAAGAAAATCTATTTCAGATGAACGGCATAACAGCTGAAAGAACATTTGAGAAAGGGACTTGGGATAATTAAATTTCAAAAAACAGAGTCTTCCCAAACTTCAGATAGGTCAAAGAAAGTAATACATAACAAGATAGGCTGTCCTGATCAGATCATCTTACAGAATATTTTTCATGTAGACTGATGGTGGTGTGAATGCCCCTCACAATTCTCTGCTTTTGAGAAGTCTATTTTCTTCTCTACAAAATAACGATATTCCACTTTGGCTTCAGAGGAATGTTTTTATATATCTTTCCATTGAAAAATAGACTAAGTTACTAAAGATCTCCTTTTTTACAAGTCTATATAGAATATTGTACAATCATGTTCTGGCCCACTTTATTTCTTGAAAAAGAATATTATACAGATCGATAATCTCTCAGAGCATTCTGGCTAACAGACCCCAAATCTGGAAATGAAAACGTTGAGGATAAGAAAGCTTTGTGTTATATTTTCCTTCCAGTTGTGATCTAGTAAACCTCTCACCCTTAATAATCTACAAGCCTAGTATAAGAAAAATGTATTCACAAGAACAAACTAAGGATACTTACTCCATTCAGATGCTTTCTATCACATATGTCAAAGCATTCACATGTCCTTCAGGTATATACCATCTCTTTAGATGCAGAGGTCTAAGTGGAGCTCTTCCTTTTCTCCATTACCTTCTTGCCCTTCTTTCTCTCTCTCAACTGCACTACTGCCTTACTGTCGATCACGCAGAAGTCTAAACTTGTGTGATTCCCATCTCTCTCTAAATTTACATATTGAATGAGTATGGAATTCTGCTTTTTCATTTGAAATGTCTCTCATATATGTATCCTTTCCCTCCTCATTACCTATTATTTCCCTGCCCTCAACCCCTACACACACATAATTTCCTATTTCAGAACTTTAACCTCTCTTTTTTGGCTTCTTAAAATTTGTAGTTGGTTTTCAGACCTCTATTCTTTCTATGTGCTAATCATCCTACAAACTACTTACAGTAGCATCTACTCCTCAGGAATGGACTGAGATGCTGATATTTGTATGCAGGAGATTGATTGAAAACAGTTCAAAGGAGCAAATATGAGGAAGTAGGATTGGGCAGATAGAAATGTAGAGTTAAGGTACAGTTGCAAAAGAGTCAGTGTCCTGGGGAACTCTGGAGGGCTGATCCTCAGGGAGATCCACAGTTAAGGTAGGAGGGCTGAACCCTTGTAGCCCCATTCAGAGTGAACATTAGATGTGAGCTGCCCCAGAGAGGGAAGCATAACTTTGGGTGAGGCAGCTCCCTTCCTCTGAGGGAAAGGTCTGGCTATGCACAGATGTGACTCATTATTAGCAAATACTTTGCTACCTCCTTGCACAATGATTATCTTTTAGCAGCAGTTTCCATTCGGATCTGGCAATTTATCATCAGCCAATTTCAGTGTATGGACTGTCACTGAAATTTCATGAACAATGACTTCTGACATCTTTAAGTTAATAAGAGGAGGACAACTGAGCCTCTTTTAAAAAAAATAGTCCTGGTTAAGAGCAATGGGAAAGGAAACACTGGAAAGTCACATGATGGCATAATGAAGTTTTGGAGCAAGCAGTCAATCTGTTTGAGGCAGCAATTCTTACACAAAATGGTTCAGTTAGCTCTGATCATTCATACCTAGATTTTATTTTTAGAAAATAAAATTAACCTAACAGCTGTGCCCTGCTGTAGTCAGCTAAGAAATCCATTTTACCAGTGGTCCTGTTATCACCGGACCCTGTAAACTTCTATTTCTAGTATATGCTTCTAAAACACAAACTCTTAGTGTTTAGGGGCTTAGATTTAATGTCATGAGAGAGTTTTTGAAAATGTGTCACTGGTCTTAAATCTAGAATTAACGATACTAAAACTTGTTGGTATAAGTTGGGGAGACTTTTCTGTCTTCTAAACTCAAAAATGTGCCTTTATGTACAATTAGATGCTTTATCTATAGGACACAGATTCTGTGTCACACTCAAAAGATTAGGGTTAAGGACTGGAGAGATGGCTCAGCAGTAAAGCACTTGCGTGGCATTTGTGAGGATCTGGGTTTAAACCCTAGCACCACATTCACAGCTAAGTATCAGTTAAACAGAAACCAGATGAAAAGACCTTTCTCTCTCTTTCACTCTCTCCTTAAAAAAAAAAAAAGATTAGGTTGAAATAAACTCTAACATTCATATTTTCTGGGTTTTTGGTTTCACTGACTAGTAAATTTTTTTTTTTTTTAATTTAGGAACCCTGGGAAGTGGTGAACAGAAAAAGTCACCACTTTCTAATTAAACCAAATGGAACAAACAGGACTCACTCTCTAAATAGTCATGTACTATTTTATTGTCTTTTCATTTGTTTAAAAGTATAATTCACCTGTAATCCCACTGAATAGGGAGGCTAAGGCAGGAGGATTGCAAGGTTTGAGGCCAGCCTCAAAAACTTAGAGAAGCCCTGAGCAACTCAGCGAGACCCTGTCTCAAAGTAAAAATAAATAAAAAGAACTGGGGTGTGGCTCAGTGGCTAAGAGCTCCTGAGTTCAATCTTCAGTACCAAAAAAAAAAAAAAAAATCATCATAGACACTTGGGAAGTGTGTATCTCATCGAAACATGTGGCTAATGTTCTACAAGATTCCATCCAATGTCAAAGACTTTATATGTGAAAAAATTTAGAGAGGACACACCATTTCTGTAAATACTTATGAAGATTATATTAGATTTTTAGTATTCATATCACATTATTTTTAATGATTTAAGTATTGCTAACTTTGGGGGATATAAAGATACAAGAAAGTTTCCTTCAGAGTTCACAGTTTAGTAAAATACATACATAAGCATTAAAATTCATGTGGTCAGAGCACGTGTAGAATTCAATATACTCAGGATGCACCAGGGATAAGACAAGGTTGTCTGGGTCAGTGATGCTTTCTAGAAGTAGCTCTTTATTTAAGTTTGTGGAGATGGGAGGAGCACAAACATGTGCTTCTCTGATATGTGTCAATAATGATCAGTATTACTTATGGAGCTTACTAAGTGTCTTTTTATACGTTATCTCAACTGACCCTTATATCAGGCCGAAGAAGTAGACATTAATGCCTAAAATTTGCTGAAGCTCAGAGACCTTAAGCACCTGCCCTCAGAGCCATTCAGCTAGGAAGAGGGAAATGTCTGTTGGAAAACCAAGCCAATTTAACTTATCCCCAAACCTATGCTTGTAGTAGCTACAGAATATTGTTTAAGCACAGTGTGTTAAGGTTTTATGAAGTTCAAGAAAGCCCCTATGACTGCTAAACTAACATTTCCTTTTCTATACTGGGGTTGGTCCTCAGTTTGGAATGCAGGATTCTGCATTGATTGCCATCAAATGTATTTCATTAGTAGAGGTCTAGGTAACTTGTATTGTAGCATACTTCCCATATAATGAAAATGAAATTTCAGAACGGAGCATTTGCCTTATCTTTAACATTTACTATGATTTTAAAAATTTTATTGTGATAAATTATACTTGATTCTTCTTAACCATTAACCATTTCTAAGTGTTTCGTGTAGTGGTATTAAGTACATCCATATCATTATGCAGCCGTTACCATCATCTGTCTCCAGAACTGTTTTCATAGAGCAAAACTTACTTTTCAATCATTAAACAACAAATTCCCACCCCTTCTTCTCCCAACTCCTGGGATCCATTTGGATATATCTGTAAAATAAAATGTTATTTTTGAAAACAAACAAATTGGCTAGTATGACGGTAACATAAATAATAACAAAAAGTCTATTTTAAACTTTGTCTTATAGATGTGTAGCTGTTTTGTTATATTTGGGTTTGGGAAATGGATACCAACTTTTCATATTATATATTTGTTTTATTTTTCCAGATTTAAGTCATGTAAAATTTGTTGTTGTTAGATGGTGGTGGTGGTGGTGGTGGTGGTGGTGGTGGTGGTGGTGGTGTGTGTGTGCTTCGTCATCTACACATTTGTAAATAGAGCTGAAGCAATGCCCCCAGAGATTTCCCCCTCACTATGCTGAGTTTGTTTGCCAAGAGAATCATATAAGCCTAGGTCCTTGGAAAAGCTAGTGCTCACAACTTGGTTTTTGGGAGACTGTTTCAAGGACTTCTGACCTGGCATCACAGGCCCTAATCAAAAAAGTTCCATCAGCTTACTTGGAAGCAGGGTGATCATTTTATCTGCTTTATGTGTCCCTGGAGGCACCTTGTACAGTGTGAGGCCCACACTAGATGTTCAGGAGCAAATTGAATCAGTGTTTACGTTCAACAGTGTTCTCAAGGTCATCAAAATGAAGTGAGCAAAAATTGTATATGGGACTTCTCCAAGGGCTATAGTTACACAGGGACTTGGTAACTGCAGTAAAAAAGAAAAACAAGAAATACGGAGTCCTGGGCTGGTAGATAACCTCAGACCTACCCCTATCTTCTATGGAAGATTATTTTTTCCTACCTTAGTCCTCCAGATTGTATATGAATATTTTAAATAAATAATAAGTGTTGAGGATGTTATTCCAGGAATATTGGCTAAGGAGAAAGTGAATCTAACCCCAAGCTGTCAACAGTTGCTAAGGCTGGGAATTTACAAGTGCTATAATACCATGTTCATAAAATTCTTTTTTTTAAGGAGTTGAGTTGTTGTACAATCATATATGTATGCAGTAACAATAACCTAAACCATAGTTATCCCCACATTGCCAACACCCCAGTCTCTTGATTCTTCTATATTAGGCCCCATATCAAATATAAATGTCCATATATATATTATATGATTGTGAATTTTCCAGAATTAAATGATTGCATAAATATTTGACTTCTCAGGGGATATATTGCTATATTGTTGATTATCTCCCTAGATCCCTCCCTTACTTCCTTCTCCTATCCCTCACTTCTTCCTTCACTCCTCCCCACTGCATGTCTATGGTTCCCCTAGATTATGTGTTGCTATGCCCTTGGTGGGTCCAATACATGAGTTTGACTACCGTTTAACTAAGCCTAGGTTAGACCTCGCCTCCACAGATGAGGGAAAATATTCAAACCTTGACTTTCTGGGCTTCATAGAATTCTTGACAGTCAGTTTCCCCCTGTGGACAGAGTTATTTATCCACTGTGCTTATGTGAGGAAGTACCCCATCAACAATCTCCCTTAATCCCTTTGAGGCTGAAATGAGTAACTGCGAGATTCCTCTTTTTCTAAAGGAAGTTGATTCTGGTTCTGTGGCTGCTTTAGAGTCCTTGATCTTGTTAACAAGTGAATAGCTATAGGACTTGACTAAGCTCCCTGGGGAGGCCTTATAGATTATGACTAGGTTAGTATACCCCCAAACTTGGGGCAGTGGTAATGGAATACAGGACTTAGGTGGTCATCTGGGGTCAAGTGCATTCTTTCCTTCTTGAAAGTCTATCTCTTGAAGATTACAGTTTCTAGCTTTTCTATTTATCTCAAAATAAATTAGGATTCTAGATTGTGATATGAAAATTTCCAACTGAAGATAGTGTCAACTAAATTAAAAAATTTTAAAAACACTTATTAGCCAATGTTTGATTTACATGTATGATTTGTGAGCCAATGTTTGTAGTGCCTGCATGAGGTTGTAAAGATTAGATGAGACACGCCAGAAGGTGCTCAGAACACGACTGGTAGAACCCCCTTCAGGAGCAGCCCCTGCCAAGAACCAACCAGGGGAGGTTCCCCACTTGAAGCAGCCCTGTCTTTGATGCTCCATGTGCCTGTTAGGGCCTGTAAGAGTCCCACTGGCAGAAACTCAGGTTACAACCGGTAAGGCCCACATGCAGAGCAGCCCCTGCTCAGGACCAACTGGAAGAGGTTGCCAGGACAACCCAGTTCAGATCTGCAACCTTAAGACTGGAACCAAAAGGTAAAGCAAAATGAGGACCCAGGCAGAAACAGCATCTGGAAGAAGGTGATCATCAATGAGTTGGTGGCTGATAGACCCTTTGACTTGCAAGGAAAAAACACCTGGAGAATTGCCTACCTTCCCCTCAGGAAATCTCAGTTAGGAGATCCAGAAGAAGCTCTTCAAAAATGAATAATCAAACAAGGAGAGGTTCACCTCAAACCCACAACTCCCCTAAAAAGGATGTCACAGATAGAGATTGAGATGAAAACCTTGAAAATATTGTCAATGATCTGATTACTAAAAGGAACAATGAACTAAAAGAAGGTATAATGAAGGGACTAAGTGAGAAAACTCAAGAGATGAAAAACTCTATTACCAAAGAAATAGATGTACTCAAAAAGGAAGTAGCAGAGCTAAAATCTACAGTGAACAACATAAGAGGAACCATGAAATAATTTAATAATAGATTAACTTCCATAGAAAACAGAACCTCAACTCTTGAAGAAAGAACTTCTGACAATGAGGACAGGCTGAGCAAGCTTGAGCACATGGATGACAAAAAATAAAACAAAACAACACCACCAAAAACCTCACAGAACACAAACAGAATTTTTAAAATGTCAGGGATGAAATGAGAAGAAACAATGTAAGAGTAATTGAGATGCAGGAAGAAATGGAAACATAAATGAATGGGATAAGGAACATTCTCAAGGAAATAGCTGAAGAAAAATTTGCTCATATAAAAACAGAGTCAGATATGCTCATCCAGGAAGCTTATAGGACACTCAATAGGCATAATCAAATGAACAGCTCACCAAGACACATGGTATTCAAAATGTACAACAGGGAAATCAAGGAAAGAATATTGAAAGCTGCAAAGGAGAAATGCCAAATCACATTCAGAGGCAAACCAATAAGTATCATATCTGACTTTTCAGCTCAGATTCTGAAAGTGAGAAGATCATGGAAGGAGATTTTTTCAACACCTCAATGAACACAACATGCAGCCAAAACTACTAGACCCAGTGAAACTCAGCTTCAAATTTGAGGGGGAAATAAGAACTTTTCATGAAATGACCAAACTTGCAGCATTT
The DNA here is from genome assembly GCA_004027875.1 of Aplodontia rufa. NCBI lineage: Eukaryota > Metazoa > Chordata > Mammalia > Rodentia > Aplodontiidae > Aplodontia > Aplodontia rufa. The sequence goes on along the minus strand of PVKS010051795.1, from coordinate 1,830 downwards.
GTGAACAGAAAGGCAGCATTACAAAGAATCCTCAAAGATAAACTCCAGATAGAAGAACAAGCTAATATTCCTCAAAACCCACAAATAGAGGAAATTCAATAAAGGTACATGCTATCAATAGACAACCAAGACAAAGCAGAATTTACTAATAAAACACAATGACTATTAACCACAATCACATAACTGTTCTAACATGGAATGTGAATGGTCTCAACGAACCAATCAAAAGATGCAGACTGGCAGATTAGATTAAAAAAAAATTCAACAATATTCTGCTTACAGGAAACTCACCTACTTTAGAGCCAATGACACCCACAGATTAAGGGTGAAAGGATGGAAAAATCTACCAGGCATACAGCCCAAGAAATAAGCTGGAGTTGCAATTCTTATATTTGAGAAAGTGGATTTCAAACATAAATTAATCAAAATAGATAAAGAAGGCCACAACATCCTAGTAAAGGGGAAAAGACAACAGGAAGAAATAACCATAGTAAGTGTAACTTTCTAAAACCAATGCCCCAAATTATGTGGAAAAATTACTCCAAGGTATAAAACCACTTGTGGACCTCAACACAAAAATACTGAGAGACTTTAACACTCCTCTATCACCAATAGACAGTTCATCAAAGCAAAGAAATAATAAAGACATCTCCAGTCTAAACAACACCATAAATCAAACAGACTTAACAGACATCTTCAGAATATTCCACCCCAAATTGGCAGAGTATAATTTCTTCTCAGAAGCACATGGATCCTTCTCCAAAATATATCATATACTAGTTCACAAAGAAAATCTCAGAAAAATTTAAAAAGTAGATATTATTCCATGTACCCTATCTGATCATGATGCCATGACCCAAATAATTAATAATAAAAACCATTGCACAAAGCACACATATTTGTGGAGATTAAATAGCACCCTATTAAATGAAGAATGGATCCAAGCAGATATGATAACAGTAATTAAGGAATTCTTGGAAGAAAGTGAGAATGAAGACACAACATATCAAAACCTCTGGGACAGCATGAAAGCATTCTTAAAAGTAAAATTTATTGCACTGAATGTCTACATTAAGAATCAGGAGAGATCCCTAACAAATAAGTTTATGCTCCAACTGAAATCTCTGCAAAAGGAAGAACAATCTAATCCCAAACCCAGAAGAAGACAGGAAATAATTAAGATCAAAGCTGAAATCATTGAAATTGAGAACAAAAAAAAAATAAAAAGAATTGATGAAACAAAGAGCTGATTCTTCCAAAAAATAAATAAAATTGACAGACCCCTAGCTAATCTAACTAAAAGACAAAGAGAATCAAAGCAAATCAACAAAATCACCACTGATCCCATGGAAATCCAACAAATTATAACAACATATTTTGAAAAACTATACTCCTTTAAAATCAGATAATCTGGATGACATGGCCAAATTTGTAGACACATATAACATCCCCAAATTGACACAGGATAAAATTGAAATCCTAAACAGCACAATAAGAAGCACTGAAATCCATTCAGCAATTAAAAGTCTTCCAAAGAAAAAAAGCCCAGGACCTGATGGATTCTCCATGGAGTTTTACTACACCTTTCAAGAAGAGCTAACACCTCTCCTTATGAAGCTATTCCAAGAAATTGAAAAAGAGGGAACTCTCCCAAACACTTTTTATGAAGCAACCATAACTCTGATACCAAACCCTACAAAGACACATGGAAAAAGAAAACTACAGACCAATATCCCTCATGAATATTGATGCAAAAATCCTTAACAAGGTTCTTGCAAACTGCATTCAAAAACACATTAAGAAAATAATTCATCATGATCAAGTGGGCTT
>PVKS010051794.1:0-11002 GCA_004027875.1 Aplodontia rufa | reverse complement strand
TACTTCCTTCGCTTTTGGAGACCTGTTGAGAAAGTCTTTGCCTACTCCTAAATGTTGAAGTGTTGGACCAATTTTTTCTTCTATCAGTTGCAACGTAGCTGGTTTGATACCAAGCTCCTTGATCCATTTTGATTTGATTCTTGTGCAAGGAGAAAGATATGGGTCTAATTTCAACTTTCTGCAGGTGGAGGACCAGTTTATTGCTGCATTGTTTTGTATTATATGAATTGCTAAAGATTATGTTATCTGTGGATTTTATAAAATGTCCTCTCTTGAGATTATGAGAAATATACTTTATTATTTTGATAATTATTTTTTCATTTATCAAATGCTTTACCACATCATTTGAGCTATTTGTTTCTTGAGAAAAAGTTAATTGACTTACTTTTTGTATATCAATCAGTGGATTTGGTTTGATATTATTTTATGACATCTGAATTTATACTTTAGAAAACAACATTTTCCCAGTTTGTCTACAAGGTTATACTAGCCTCAGAAAAATACCTGGGGAATTTTCTCTTCTTTTCTGTTCTTCAAAAAAGGTTGAATAATTAAAATTATCCATTCTTTAATAGTTTATTAAGATTTATCTGCAAAACTTGCATGGCTGTTTTTCCTTTTGTTTTTGTCTTTTATGAAGGGAAAGGAGTTAGGAGGAAAATATTTGTATGCCTGCTAGTTTAAATGCTTTAATGATGTCTAGTCCATTCTATGCTAACATAACAGAATGCCACAGGTATGCGAAGATTTTTGTTTCTTACAGTTCTGGAGGTTAGGAAGTCTAAGATTCAGGTCACCATATCTAGTTAGAAACTTCAAATTTCATGCTGCATGGAAGAATGCAGACGGGCAAGAGAGTACCAGAAAGGAGAACAAGAGAGGTAGGAACTCACTTCATAACAGACCTACCTTCAAGACAATGAACCTACTCCCGCAGTAAACAGCATTAATCCATTCATGATGCAGAGGCGTGGTGACCTAACCTCAAAGGTCCCACACCTCCCAATACTAGTGCACTGGGGATTGAGTTCCCAACATAGCACTTTGGAGAGGACACATTCAAACCACAGCAAATGATTACTGGTCTTCAAGATTTTGAATTCTTTCTCAGTCAATTTTAGAAAGTCATAAATATAGAAATCCATGCATTTTTTTCAGATTTTATGAAAGTATTGTTATAATACTGTCAGAAACTAACAATTTTAATATTATATTATATTGCTGTTCTGATTTAATATATACTCTATACTCTTTATTTGTAGTTTCTTTGTTTTCTTGGTCAACATGTTCAGAACAGTAGACTTCAGATTTTTAAAACAAACAAAACCTTCTAGTTGCATTGATAATAGTTATCACTTTTGCCTTACTAATTACTATTTCTTTCTATACCTTTGAGTTTAGTTGTTATTGTTTTATTTATGAGTCAGATTCATAACTCATTAATTTTTACTTTGTATTTTCTTGCATTTGTGATTACATATGCTCCTTAAATTACAATAGAGTTATGTCCTGGAGGTCGGTTTATTTTCCCAATCAGCCCATCATTAAAGTGAAAATATTGTAAGTTGAAAATTCATTAAATTCTAACTTGCCAAACATCACAGTTAAGCAACACATTACAATATAAGAGTATCATAGTTAACTTCAAGCTACAGCTCAAGGATACTATCTAATATTTTAAGAGTATGTCATACCAAATATCCAGAAAAATAACGAAATTCAAAAATTGAAGTACATTTTCTACTGAATACATATTAATCTTGCTCACATTCAATGCAAATATTTAATTTTTTTGATTTATTGAATAATGCAAATATATTTGAATTGTTCCTGATTTTGTTACTATTTTCCTAAGAATTTGTAATTTATTTTTTGTGGGTAGAAAACAGTGTATGATATGATTTCTTTAGGATTGTAGAGACTTCCTTTGTAGTTTTATTTTGACATTGTGTTATGAAACTGTGTTTTGTAAATGTTCCATATGTTCCTGCAAAGGATGCACATTTTCTAATTATTATGTAGTTCAAAATATGTCATTTAAGCCTATTTATATTGTTCAAATCATCTCTATTTTCACTAATAAAAATCCCATTGGGTTGATGGATCTGTCAGTAATGCTATATAGTTTTATACATTTTTGCTATAACTGAAGCTATATTGATAGATACATACAAATTCATAATTCATTTTTCCCAATAAATGCTTTGTTTTACATTATTGTAACCCCCCCCTTTGTCCTGATAATGCTTTATTACCTTAAAGTTTTATTATTTTTTTAAATTAGTGCTTGTCTTTATTCTCAAACTTTTCCCTGTGTTTAACTTTAAATGAGTTTCTGGTTTAAAAAAGTCATCTAGATTGTTTTTATATCCAAATTTAGAATCTGTTTCTAACTCAGATTATACAACTTAATCTGTTCACACTTTAATCTGTTCACAGCTATTCTAATTACTTACATGCTTAGATTTATTTCTGCCAGCTTACTCTACTTGCCTTAAAGAACTGTGAAAATTCCGAATTTTTACCCTCTTTGCAAATCTTTACCCTATCTGCTCACAGAAGATACAAGTCTTCTTGGTCAGAGACAAAGGATATTATTACTCACATTTACAGCAGTTCTCATGTATTAATTTGAACCAATTCCAAGAATCTAATTTCCAGAGCATTATGAAAGTATCTTGGTGAGGTTAGGCAGACTTACTACCCAGAACTAAGGAATGGGACTCCCTAAACACAGGATGGTTTTCCTGTAACACAGTCCACTATTATGAGCAGGTGTTACTAAACTACTTTCAAAAAACCCTGGGGAAATTGGAAAATTGATATTCTTATTTATTTTGTGTACTGAAAGTCATCCTGTGATCATTTGTTTTCTCCATTGAGGCAAAAGCTCTACTGAGGTGGGGGCTTTATTTGAGGAAATCTATTATTGGATAAATTATAGGAAGGTCCTTCTAAAAGAGATTGGGATTTACTTCTACCAGATACATTAGGGTATTAATAGAAATGGATTGACAATGACGTTAATCTCTTGACTTGGAGATTCCGAATAAGAATTGCTTATTAAAATGTTTATTTGAATAAATATATAAAAACCTACATTAAATGAATGTCTGAGATTTTCATTTTTCATGACAGATGTTAGAATGACCTGGTCCAAAATCCTGTATGAAACAGTTTACCTGTAATTATTTCTTCTACTGCATTTTTTTGAGTACCTGAGCAGACTTTTAGTGAGCTGTTTCTTTTTTTAATAGAGTATTCTAGTTATACTTAGTACTTGGATTAATTGTGACAAAATCACTCATGTGTGGAGTTTGATTTCAATGGGGTCTAGGTATTTTGCAGAGGTCTCAATTTCTCACCTCACAAAGGCACAACATAAGTCACAGGGTGGGCATGGAAAGCCAATCTCCCCAAAAAAGTAACAGCAGCCCAAGTAGTTGTTCTTCTGCACTTTTGATTAACATTTCAGTTTAGGCTTCTGGAGATTTATTTTAAATGTTTTTAATGATTATGAAAATATTTGACTTAAACCAACTTCTAAATAATTTATTATTATTTATCACAATTACTGAAGATTTTCACTACATAGCATTAAAGATTGAAAATACAGTTTTAAATTTGGTAACAATGCAGTAATGAGCTACTTTATGTTTATATCCTCTAAGAAGAAACAGATAAAAAAAACCACTACCATTTACTTATTAGACACATTCCTAAAAGAATTATCTTCTTTCCCATACATTATGCCACAGAAATCGGTTCTTTCTAAATACCCACATTTATTTCATTTTGGCCAATAGATACATAATAGCAAAAATCTATAGGATTTTAGTATATTATATTATCCATAAGAATGAATTTCTTTTGTAAACCTAACAGCACTCTTAACTATGGTGTATGAGGTAGGCCTTCAACTATTACTTCTCACAGAAAACCATTTGTTAGAGTAGCATTCACCACATTAAAATTTGACCTGTAAGTCATTAATGTTTTTTCTCTCATGAGTTATTCTTCATCTACCACATGATAGTAAAAGGAAGAAAAGGCAGCACACTTTAACTTCAGTAGAAAATAGCACTTGAAAAAATATTATGTCAAAGTGACATTTTCTTATGAATTTCCGTATACTAAAGTTAATATAATAAACGTAATAGAAATTTACCAGTGGTGACTCTGTAGTTTTAGAATCTTCAAAATTTGGCCTCTCATGCAGATTGCTAGACTCCAACAATTCTTTGGTGTCTTGAGAAAATTTCTTCTCAACAGAAGGCTTATTTAAATCTATATTTAGTAAGGAATCCTTCCTCTCAAGTGGTATACAGGAATCATCAAACTTTTGGTTACTTTCTATATCTATCTTTTTCTGTTTTAAATTTCTCTCGAAAGAGCTGTTTTCCCCCATTTTTTCAGCGTTGGGGTAATAAACATCAGGATCCATAACGTTGTCAAAATCTGCATTTGAAGTTCCTGCTGTTGAAAACACATATTTACAAATGATAAATAGATTCAAATGCATAAATTCTTTGAACTCTTCATAAAATGGAAATTTTGTGATAAAAATTTTATCAATAGCTTTATTTTACCCAAATTTCTATACTGATTGGTTCAGCATTAAAATACTTCTACTATACTTATGTTCATAGATGGCAATCATAATTTACCTATACAGTCAAACATCAGTAAAGTGAAATAATGGAGGGAGGCAAGATAATATTTTGCAATGAAATCTTGAAATTGATGTAGTTTTACTTCAGCCTGTAGCTCAGTTCCAGTTTCCCCATCTCCTCTCAAATTTTCCAACTGTAATTCATGAGAAGTGATACAAATGAAACCATTGTCCACATTTTACCTCCTTTCCCTACTATGCTTAGAGTTAAGGCAGGGCAAAGGGAAATGTTCTAAATGAAAGAACAACAGCAGTCAAAGGCACAGAAAATGTGCAGCTGGGACTCCTGCCTCTAGAAAGCTACAAAATGAACAAGATCATATTAGTCACCCACTTCATTATGCCGGCTTTAAATAAATCACTTTGTTTAGATAATTGGTTTTCAACCTACTGCACAATGGAATCATGTGAAGGTGCTCTTTAAAATTGACAGCCTGACCCCAAACCAATTAAATCAGACACTGGGAGGGAAACTCAAGCACTGGCCTTTGTCCCCCCACCTCCACCCAATTCTCCTGATGATTATAATGTGCAGCCAGGGTGGTCAAGTATTGGTCACCACTTTCTGAGGAATTAATATTCTGTAAGTATTATTGCACCTTTTTGATTTCATTCTTTAAAAAAAAGTGTATATGCTATTTTGAATTAAACAGAGCTGCATCTGATTATCCTTTATTTTATTTCCAAAACAAATATCTCTAGATAGACTACATAAAATAGTAGAGGCTTTGACTAATCTTTTCACTAATGTAAATTCAACTTCACATCCTGAAAGACTTAACTGTTGAGATCAAATATTTATATAAACATGGCAATCCCACATGTCATGTAGAACTTACACTTCTGACTACGTCAGTGCTTAAATATCACAAAAATTGTGAGAAATAGAATAATTTTTACATCAGAAAGATACTTATAAAAATGTTAAGAAGAATATTAAATATGATACTTCTACAATAGTGCATACTTCCCCGTTGAAATTATCTAAATATAGAAATTATCTGATTTTTCAGAAGAAAAAGATGTCATTTCTTATGTTGAAATTAGTGAAACTACCTTCAATAATATTTAAGATTACAAAATTCTACTGCTGTCATTGTCATTGAAAAAGTAAAAAACAGCCTTTTCATAATGTTTAAAATGCAATACAAAAAATCTTTTTAATAATTTTGGAAATGCAATATAGAATATTTAATTTAGTCCATTCATTGAAAACCCTGTTGTGTTATAAAACTTATGTGTCTTGATTCAATGACCAATTATTTTTATTAATTACATAGGCTAAAGAAGAAAAATCACACGATTATACCAAGGGATTTAGTAAAATCATTTGACAAAATTCAACACCCATTCATAACAAAAATTATCATCCATCTTGAATGAGAAGGAAATTTCCTTAATTTGATAGAGAACATCTCCAAACATCTTACCAGTAAATCATACTTAATAATGGAAACTATAACTTTTGTGCTAAGATCTGGAACAAAATACAGGATATCACCTCCTTCCATTTCATTTTAAAATTGTACTGGAAGTCCTAATTAATAAAATAAGACAAGGAAAGGAAATAAAGGAATACAAAATGATAATGATGCCTTTATTCCCAGAAGACATGATTGTCTGGTAGAAAAATCTGAGAGCAACACCCCAAATCATGTTTGAATGGATAAGCAATCAGAGCAAGATTGCAGGATATAAGATTAATGTATAGAAGTCTATAACTTTCCTATAAACTGAGTAATGAATAAGTGGATTTAAAACTGAAAATTCAAGATTATTTCTATTAGCAACCACCCCAAAATGAAATATCTAGGTATAAATCTAGTAAAACATGTATAAGGTTTATATGAAGAAAAATATAAGTTTCTGATAAAATATATAAAATAAATAAATGGATAAATGTTTCATATTCCTGGATAGGAAAATTCAACATTATGAATTCTTCCCAAATACAGCTACAGATTCCACGTAAACCCGATAAAATTCCTAGTATAATCTGTGGCTATTAACAAACTGATTATAAAATTTATATGGAGAGGCAAACAAACACCAACAAATATATCAAAGAAAAGAACAGTCAGAGGACTGACACCATCCTACCCCAAGAGTTCTATAAATATAAAATCGATACCATGGTATCAGTAAAAATAGATAAACAGACCAATGGAATACCAGGCCCAGAATATAGATCCAGATAATTAGGGTTAAATGATTGCTGAAAAAGAAGCAAATACTACACTGAAAAAAATACTATCTGTTTTTCTTCTTTTTCTTTTCAAAAATTTTTTTGTACTAGGAGTTAAACCCAGCCATACTTTACCACTGAGCCATATGTCCAGCCCTTTTTATCTTTTTGAGACAAGATCTCACTTAGTTACTCAGGGCCTCACTAAGTTGCTGAAACTGGATTTGACCTTGCAATCCTCTTGCCTCAGCATCCCAAGCCAAAGATTATCTTTTCATCCAATGATGGTGGAGCAACTGGATTTCCATATGGAGAAAAATGAATATAGACATAGACTTTATAATTTCACAAAAATTAACTCAAAATGGATGGTAGATCTATATGTAAAATGGAAAACATAGGAGAAGACATAGATGGTCCTGTATTTGGCAACAACTTTTAGACATAATAACGGAAATAATAAGATGAACTATATTAAAATTAAATACTTCTGCTCATGAAAAATACCTTTAAGAGAATAATATGACAATCCATATACTTAAAGAAGACGTTTGTAAAACATATATTTGATAAAAGCTTATTACCCCAAATATAGAAACGCTCTTAAAATTCAACAATAACAAAACAATCCAATTTAAAAATAGGTAAAAATATGAACAGATACCCCAATAAAGATGATGTATGGATGGCAAATAAGCATACCAAAGATATTCAACCTCACATGTCATTAGAAAATTGAAAACTAAACAATGAGATATCACTATGCAATAATTACTACAACACAAATCTTAAACACTGACAACTTCCAATTTTGGTTAAGGCGTAGGTCAATGGAAATTCTTGATAACTGCTTGTGGGAATATAAAATGGTGTAGCCACTCTGGTAGGTACAGTGGCAATTTCATACAGAACTAAACATACTCTTGCATACGATCTGCTAAACATTCTTCTTGGCATTTTTCCATCAGCTGAACACATGCCTAATGGGTTTTTGCGCATATACACATCCTCATGGCAACTTTGTTAATCTTAGTCAAAGTTTGGAAGCAACCAAAACGGGTTAATAAACTGTGGCACATACACAACAGAATATGTTACAGTGCTACAAAAACAATGAGATTTTTGGCGTGGAATGTTGTCAGTGAGGGAAGCTTGCGAATGTGAGGGAAAAGGGCATACAAGAACTTATTTGATGCAAACCAAAAATGGATCTCTATAATAATTTTTTAAAGATATATTTAAAGTAATACTTATTTGGGAATTTGTGTTCACATTTTCCCAAAGGCAAAAAAAAAATCATGTGCTATCTCAGTTTAATAATGTTTATCTTCTTTTTTGTTTTGTTTTGTTTTTTTCTTTTTTTTTTTTTTAAGAGAGCGGAACAGTGAGAGACAGAGAAAGAGAGAAACAACTTTATTTAGTTTTTCACATGCCCTTAGTTGCTCCAATACTTAGTTGTGTATGTGGTGCTGGGGTTTGAAATCGGGTCCTCGTGCTTGCCAGGCAAGCACCGAAACCGCTGAGCCACCGCTCCAGCCCCAAGTAATGTTTATCTTCTGAACCAGATTTGGATCACTGTAAAGTCCTAAGTTCCAAAGTAGGTATAGTTTATATTCAGACATAACGATTCAGAGGCTCGGTAGCTTTGAAATGGCAAGACCAGTGAGAATGACACTAGCCTACTGCTCTTCTCTACTTTTTCCTGCCTGATTAAAAGGTAATCATTAATTTATAACTAGCTATTTTAAATAATACCCTCTGGTATCTCTAAAATTCTTCATATAAGATATATTTACTGGTTTTTATGAAAATTCCAAGTAGATAAAATATCATATTGGAAAAGAAGCTTGGAAATTATCTGATGCCTACATCTTCCCATAGAACACTGAGTTCTAAGAAAGCAAATGATGGGTTAAAGGTGAAACAGTTACTGGAAAGCAGATAGGAAAACGAATTCTGACTCCCAGGCTAAGATACTTTGCTGTGAGTCTTTAAATGAAGTTCTCACAGTCAGGAAAGTGAGAATAGACCCTTGCATGCAACATTCTAAAGATAAACAAGATGATTCATTTATGTGTTCTCTCTTACATAAAACTTTACATTAAATGAGATGAGATGATTATTTAATTTAAGTGAGGACAAAAGACTTCAGCCAATAACACCTCTCAGAGATTCCTATATTGGCTTCTTTTTTTCTTATGAATATAAACATGGTTGTCCATTGACTAAGAAGACTATTTGCTAGAAAATTATATATTTACAACCAATTGTCTTCTAAGTACTAAAATTTCTGGTTTTAAAATGAACAGAATAATAAGTAAAACTTTTATACACTTAAATAACTATTGGTTTTATTAACTTAATATACGTAGTAATAATATTGAAAAAATGTTACCTTTTAAGTTATCTTCACAATATGTAGATCTGTTTTTTAGACAAAGATTTAAGAGATCTGTTTTCCCCTTGTTGAAAACATGATGTTGATAGATGTCATTTTCATATGGAAACTTACTCTTGTGATAATCATGAAATATACAACTTTCATGTTGAGGGACAAACACAAATACAGAGTTAAAAGAAATGATATTTTTAAAGTCCCAGTATAGTAAAAACAAATATAGCAAAGCTTTAATGGTGTAGGGTATTTATATAAATCTAATATTCATTTTAACCTTATTTTGAATATTTTCTAAACTATAGGTTACTAACTAGTATTATTTGAAAACAATAGATAACTTTATCAAATTCAATTTATTTACAAAATTTCAATTGTAGCTCCAGTTTCAAAACATTTTGAAGTAATTTGATTTCTTTCTTTCTTTTTTTTTTGTAAGAGAGAGGTTATAGTGAGAGAGAAAAAAAAAAACAGAATCAACTTTTTATTTAGTTTTTCATATGACTTTCCTTGCTCAGACACTGTGGTGTATACATGGTGCTGGGGTTTGAACCCCTGTACTCATGCATGCCAGGGAAGCACTGAGCCATCACTCCAACCCCATGATTTGATTTCTTACACTGTTTTCTGAAGATAATTATCTTTCAAACTCATTTAAATCCAGATTTTATTACTAGATTACTGTATCATTTGTTCATCAATGACCTGTAATAGTTAAAAAAGTAGTATATGGTATTTAGGTTTTAATTTTTAATAATGGTTACTACTATCTACAAACCTAATTATAATTTAAATAGCATTAATTATGAATTGACTAATATGTTTAATAATACCTGGTATTTTTGTAAGCTCTACATGTACTATCATAAATTTCATGGATTATGCTTAACCAAAAAGGTCCTAGTTTATCACTTATAATCCCTAGAAGAAAGATAAAGTTAATGTAATGCTGTGAGCACCTTCACACCAAATCTGTAAAACTGCCAAACCATAACCACTTACTTTCTCCCCTCCTCTAACATGGCACGCACATCAAAGCAAAGATATGGGATAAGATATATAACATCATAAAATTAGCAGAAATGCCATTCATTTCCTTAGTGACAGAGTAAGACAGATAAACCTCTTATCTGGTGACCAGAAAAGTTTTCTCCTGAAAAAAAAATCCCTGCTTGTTAAAGGCATATTTATTACTGGACATCTGGGTCTATGTGTCTGAACAGGGAGCTTTTCTGGGTTTGAGGACATCACTTAGGCTCTAATCTGTTGTGAAACACTGACAGAAGACTAAGTTGATCTGAACAAAGATTTGGTATAGAAGGTACTAAATAGTAACTTCATTTCACTGTTTGACTATAAAAATAATGCTTTATAGTCAAAATATCGGAAATCCTAGAGTTTCAACAGCCAAGGGGGCTAAGACTAATTTTTAACATCATTAATGAACAAAAGGAGATATTGCTTTTCATCTAAAAGTGATAACATTCTAAAAACAGTTACAACATAAGACATTATATTTCATTGATTTATCATATTTAAAATCTATGTAGGCTGTGGTACATTTATACCATGGAATATTACACAGCAATTAGAAACAATGACCTTGCAGCCTTTGAGGGTAAATGGATGGTTATGGAAGAGATCATGATGAGTAAAATCAGCTTAACCCAGAGATCTAAGGGTCGATTGTCTCCACTCATAGGTGGAGGTGGGGACTAGACCCTGGACAGTGAGAAAGCTGGTCTAGTAA
>PVKS010051793.1:0-11006 GCA_004027875.1 Aplodontia rufa | reverse complement strand
GTTCTTCTGAGGGAAACAGCAACAGGGGGAACCCAAGCTGGGCATCCATGACATGGCATTAGCCCTGGATAATTAAGTATATGTACATTGTTCTTGAATGTTTGATAATGTTTCCCCCTCAACTGTATCCATCTAATATAAAAAAAGATTGTAAAAAAAAATCACAGGGGTATAGTTAGGAGGACTCATAGTCAGGTCTCAGGGGGTTTGATTTCTGCCCTGATGGTCTTTGTGTAATTTTTTACCAAGTAATTTAGTCTTCCTGCATCCATTTTAGTCATCAATAAAACTCACAGTTTCTATACAATTTATATTAGGTACCTCCCTAAATAGTTAGCATGCAATAAAAGATACATCAATAGATTGTTATAGGTAATTAACTGTGTTTGTATTTCAGTATGTTTTTGTGGAAATGCTATAACTCACTATGATGTGTTAAATCACTTGGATTCTTTTAAGCTAGAGCATGCTGTCACATTTGTTGCAAACACTGAAGAATTGTCTGTGATGAGGCTTTTCCCTTCATTAAGAAGACATCCAAGGTAACGCAAATGAAAGTATGAATCCTCATAAATGCAGAAATATGTAACTTGCACAGTTGTTTCATACTAATAAGAAATATTTGGCTTTAATCTACTTGAGAATTCTGCGTCTAACACATTGTCAGGATCCCATAAGAGTTATTAATAATAACTCCACATATTAACATCATTAGCTCAAAAGCTAAATTCTAAAACAAGGACTAGTTCCACATGGACTTAAAACTGTTATTTAGCATATGAGGAATAAATTGGCTGCAAGTTAGAAACCTGTTCTCTGCCATGGATCCTCAGTATCATCCTTCAACTTATCACAATGTACCATCCTATGTTCTGATTGCTTCTTCTTCATCTCTCTCCTCCTTTCTCTCTTTTTCACTATTATTCTCTTTGACTCATCCCCTCCCTCTTTCCCTCCTTCATTCTTCCTAACTTCTTTCAACATCCTCCTACCTAATTCCAAAAAGATGCTGGAAAACTTAATTGGAAATAGATGTCACACTCACATTCAGATTCTTTGGGAGTTTAATTTTTTTTAAGTTAACGAATGTTGGGCTGAGATGGAAAGAACCCGGCAGATCCAGAGCAGTGCCTCTGGGCTAGCAACCTCTTGCTCGTATAGCTGAACGGGCCAAAGCAGGGAGGTGGTGTCCAGGAAGCAGAGGCAGTAGGGACAGCGAAGGCCATGTAAACAGGACTGCCTAATGGGATCTGAAGCCTTCAGCCAGTCATGAGGTAAGCCCAAGGGGTCCCTCACTACAGGAAAAGAGGAGAGGAACCATAGCCCGGGCTCACCATGACTGTTCCCCCAAATTCTGCTAGGGGGCCCAATCTTCCAGGGCTCTTCTTAACTCCAGTAGGGCAGCATTGCTGGACACAGAGCAGGCAAAGAAATGTGGAAAGAGCACCCAGGCGCTAAGTGGAAGCCATCCAGACAGTGGTTTTAACCACACACACACAGAGTATCACACTGTAAAATATATTTTAAATCAACATGGGACGTGAGTCGGTAGTCTAGGATTGGGGCAGGAAATATACAAGAGCATCCTGGAACAACTTTTAGTGCTAGAAAGGAAGGAGGTACTCAAAATCAAACCCATAGCAGTGACAGTATGTCAGAGGAGCTCAGAGGCCACTCAAGATAACTCTCAATGACCCGAGCTTCAACAGAGCCACGACGTAAAGTAGTGTTGAGGGGCTGGAGCGGTGGCTCAGCGGTTTCGGCGCTTGCCTGGCAAGCACGAGGACCCGGGTTCAAACCCCAGCACCACGTACACAACTGAGTGTTGGAGCAACTAAGGCCATGTGAAAAACTAAATAAAGTTGTCTCTCTCTTCCTCTGTCTCTCTCACTATCCCTCTGTCTTTAAAAAAAAAAGAAAAAAAAGTAGTGTTAAATTATCGCCCAAAACATAAAATAAGTATCCAAGGGTCCGAACTGACATAAATAATTAAATAATGAAATAAATAAAAATAAATAAATGAGAAAGAAATCTCCCTTGCAGAAAAATTCAAAACAATTGATGGATTCTCTATAGTATGGAATGGGTGCGGTGGGAAGTTCCCTTTAGAGTAGAGAAACCTGACAAAGATGGTGTCAATCAAGTCCTGTCACCCTACAGACCTCATGGCTGTGTCAGTTTCTTATAATGTCTTTGCTTTTACTTGATGACACAAAGTCTCAAAGAAAACTGGTCATATATTTTGGGGATTATTTGATATTAGGCTGGTGTCACGGGTTTTTGGAGGAAGGACACAGAGACCACGATCAGCAGTGACAGGTCATGGGGACAGTATGTCATCTCTGTGTTCTTCCTCTAAAAATCGAATGTGATGTTTTGGATGAGATCCTGGGATGGAAAAAGAATAGCTATAACAAATCACCTGAGTCTGGGTAATTTATGAAGAAAAGGCATTTGTTCAGCTCATAGTTTTCAAGGTTGAAAATCCAAACAGCCTGGTACTGATTCTCGCAAGGACCCCTCTGATTATATCACATCATGGCAAATGGCATGATGGCTGAAGTGGCAGGATAAGGAGACCACAAAGCAAGGTAGGAAGCCAGAGAGTGGGGCTTGCTCTTTTATAAAGATTCACTCTCCCAGGGACTGGCTAGGACCAACAAGATTTTCACAATTCTTTCTAAGGGCCATGCCTCCACTGACCCTCATTAGCTTGGCTGCTTACAGGTCCTTCCACCTCCTAACATCACCACCCTGGGGACCAAGTTTCCAACATATGAACCCTAGGGGTACAAATCCCATCCATGGCAGATGTTCGTATCAGGGGACTCTGGGTGTGTGATAAATGCAAACTTTCTTTACTATCCTTGCAATTTATAAATCTAAAACTGTCCTAGGAAATAAACATTTCAAAAATGAGTCATTGAAAAGAAAGATAGCAAAGTAAAACAGAAAATCCCGGAGTGGTGTTGATAGCGATAGCAAGAGCTATAATAAAATGGGTAACCAGTCACTATTGGTCCTGTGCATTGGGAGGTGTAGAAACGGTTGTTCTCCACCAGCAGTCACAAATGCAGTCACTCCAGTAGCTCTAGAGATGATCAGGACTTTGAAGATACCAAAAGCCTGCAGTGGGGACATGGATGCATTAGATAAAAATCCTGTCCTCGCAGACCCATTTTAAACTATGAGTACAATCTCTCCAACTTCCCCACAAACTACCATTTAGACACAATCCCAGATGCACCAAGCTCTGCAAAGAGAGAAGCAAGAACTGAGGGTCTTATACCACAGTGAACCCCGGACTCTGGTTAAATCTTTCAATATCTTTTCATCTCACTCTTAACCTGTAAACTCACAAGATAGGGCAAGATGATCTCCTGCTATTTTTTTCTTGATTTTTTTAAACAAGAGGGAAGAAGAGAGAGAGAGAGAGAAGAGAATCAATTTTATTTAGTTTTTCATGTGGCTTTCATTGCTCTGCCACATCGTTGTGTACCTGGTGCTAGGGTTCAAACCTGTGTCCTCGTGTATGCCAGGCAAGCACTGTAACCGCTGAGATACCACTCCAGCCCCTAATCTTCTGCACTTTCTACCTCTAAAATTATTTTCCCAAAAGTCACTGAATGATTTATTCAAGTGAGAGGTAAAGCTCTTTCTCAAAGCTCTTTTTCAGCAATTAAGAAACAGAAATACAAGGTCAATATCCTACTAACACCTCATTGCTTCCAGACTAACGGCGTATAATGGCTCATTGTAGACAAGCCCATCTGTGTTCTCCCAGACTCCCACACATGCGCAATGCAAGCGTATTTGTGAGCATCTCTGTGGATGGAGCATCTGTTTTTATGGCCAGGAAGTGGAAGAAATCAAATGCCCAACATTCGTAAAAAGTTCTTTTGTGTCATGTTTTCAGATTCACAGATTCGGATTTTCCTAAATCAACTAGGTGTAGCAAATAACAAGAAAGAACTTGATTTTCCCTGGAAGCTCACATCCAAATCTTTATCAGGAATTAAAGACCATACTTCTTCCCCACCTACCCCCATCAAAACTAACCACTGAAATTTTTCCCAATATTTCAGTGCCATAAAATCCAAAATCAGTGATTATATATAAACTTCTTCAGTTCTCTGGGCTTCAGGATCCCTTATCTGTAAAACAAATAAGTCAGACTGGATAATTTATAGAAATAATTATGAAGTCACACTCTTTGGTCATTGAAACCCCAGCACAAGATTTTAATAGATATCTATTTATAATATTCAATGATGAAATTTTTTATTTTGTAGATTAAGTGTTTTTATTTAGCTTACTAAATATTTATATATGAATACTGAAGCTATATTCGTAATAAATAATTTTTAAAATCACCTATATTGGGTTTTTTATCTTTTTCTTTCTTTCTTTTTTTTTTTTTTTTTTTTTTTTTTTTTTTTTTTTTTTTTTTTTTTTTTTTTTTTTTTTTTTGATACTAGGGATTGAACCCAAGGGTGCTTAACCCTGAGCCATATCCCGTGACCTTTTCATTTTTTTATTTTGAGACACTGTCTTACTAAGTTGCTCAGGGCCTCACTAAATTGCTGAGGCTAGCTTTAAATTTGTGATCCTCCTACCTCAGACTCCTGAGTCACTGGGATTACAGGCATGCACCATTGCTTCCTGCAAAAATACCACTGCAAAAGAAAATCCCCCAGATTGTTTCTAAAATAGGAGATATCATCATAGACTTATTTTCATTATCCAAGTATCAACAAATTTACCTTAGTTTTGACACTGAAATTAAGTAGATCTATTAAAAATTGGTCCCAAAAGTTGGAGTTTAAGGACTCCTTTAAGAGTTTAATAAGGGGGCTGGAGTGGTAGCTCAGTGGTTAGGGCACTTGCCTGGCATGTTCAAGTACGTGGGTTCCAACCCCAGCAACACGTACAAAATGAAATGTTGGAGCAATGAAAGCCACATGAAACAACCCAGATGTCCCTCACTGGATGAGTGGATCCAAAAACTATGGTACATATATACCATGGAATTTTACACAGCAATTAGAAACAATGATATCACAACCTTTGAAGGTAAATGGATGGCTATGGAAGAAATCATGCTGAGTGAAATCAGCCTAACCCAGAGAACCAAGGGTCAAATGTCTCCACTCATCTGTGGAGGTTGGAACTAGACCCTGGCCATTCAGAAAGGTGGTCTATTATCATGTGTTGAATCCAGATAAGGTGTAATGTTATACAGCCTAACACTTTTTTAGAGATATTGTGGGTAAGGGAAGGGAGGGATACGGGTGGGAAATTGGGGGGGGGGCACTCCTGGAGGTAAATGTAGTATCCAGAAACTATACACATTTTATATTATTTTGTTAAAAATTTGTATAGTTGTTCAAAAATTAAAATTAAAAAAAGAAAAAATAAATGATATTGATTCCCTCTTTCTCACTATCTCACTGTCCTCTTTAAAAAAAAAAGAAAGAAAAGACAAGTTCAATGAAAGCTGTGGTGTATCTTTCCAGAAAAGCACATATAAGTACATATGTTTAGTCACACACACTCAAGCACACATAAAGTTTATGGGCATGTGTCCCTAAGGCCCAATTCTACTTCCACAGTACGTATGGATCTTGGGTTGAAAAGTACTAATGTAAAAACTGATATACGGGGAACTAGGGAGGGTAGAATATGATGATTTTTCCTCCGTCTATTCTCAAACCACTTAAGGGATTTGCTCATGAACCTATTATTTAAAATCTTATTGACTAGATATTAAAAACATAATGTGTGTAAAGAGGGATGCAAAACAATATATACAGTACAAAAAATTCAAATAGTTTATAAATGCCTTTTGGGGTGTGTGTGTCTGTGTGTGTGTGAGTGTGTGTGTGTGTGTGTGTGTGTGTATTTCAAGGTATATAACTATATTAGAAGAAGTAATACCAAAGGCATGAGTGGAGTGGTTGCCTTATCTGTAATCCCAGCAGCTTAGGAGGCTGAGGCAGAAGGATCACAAGTTCAAGAACAGCCTCAGCAACTTAGTGAGGTCCTAAGCAAATCAGAGAGACCTTATCGCAAAATAAATAAATATAAAAATAAATGAATAAAGAGGTCTGGGGTATGACGTAAGTGCTTAAGCACCTCTGTGTTCAATCCCTGGTACCAAAAAAAAAAGTAGTTGTCCATGATGAGGGAGATAATCATCATTGGTTAAAGTAAATTAAATTATCGTTGATAATCCTGCATTTTTTTCTCCCACCAGGAAAGCAGAAATCTGACACTTTTTTAACAGTGGTTGATCCTGTAAGGACAGCACATGGGTATACACTGATTATCATTTTTACTTTTGTGACACATCTTTTAAATTTCCCGTATGATACCCAATGGCCAGTGTCCTGCATTACCTATGGCCATATTCAGGGTCGATCCTCTGCTCCTGGTTAAGAAGTAGGTGTGTGAATTGGAGCAGGGGACTATGCAGTGCCCATTAGGTGTAGGAGATGGCTAATGTGGGTGGCTGAAGTTTGGGGATGTAAATCTGCATGCGAGGATAATCCATATTAAGCAAAGAAGGAGCCCATGCATCGTTTTTTTGTGGGTAAGCATGAGAATTCATCTGCATACCGACACTTTGTATTGCCTGCAGTCCGATCGCCAACTCTAAAAATGAACGCAATACTATCTTGACCCATGTAATCAGCATTTAGATCCTCTTCTTTTTTGTACTGGGGATTGAACCCACGGGTACATAACCACTGAGTCACATCCCCAGCACTTTTTACTTTTTACTTAGAGATAGGGCCTTGCTAAGTTGGCTAAGGCCTCCCTAAGTTGCTGAGGCTGGTTTTGAACTCGTGATCCTCCTGCCTCAGCCTCCTGAGCTGCTGGAATTACAGGCGAGTGCCCAGCTAGATCCATTCTCTCAAAATAATTGACTACTTAAATAAGAATTTGTTCTTTCAACTCCAGTGTTTAGTGTATTTTTATTCTTTGTAAATTCTCAGTTCCATCAAACTTAAATGTACTGCAAATTTAATGTCTGGTTAAAATAAAATTCTGAGTAAATTTCAGGTAAAGAACTAATATGAACCATTCAAATTCTAAGTTCATCAGTGCAATAATCTTTTTCCTTATATTTCCTTTACAGTAAAATCAGTTCTGAATAAATATTTTTGTAATGAAGAAGTGAGTGAATGTAAAAACCTGAAGATTGTTATACAACATACATTTTTAATCAGCTTTTGTTGTTAATTAAGAATTTAAATGCCAAATTGCCTACGACTAATTTCATTTTTTTAAAATGTATATAGAAGTACCTACCATGTGGCAATCAGTGGCCTAGCTATTGGAATAGAATTAGGTAACCTGAAGTAACATATAAAATGATTTTTTCCAGAAGGCTATGATTAAAAATAAAACTTTCTCTTTTAGACTCATATCAGAACTGATTTAAAATATGCTGTTTTATGATGAATTATAGACTGTCAGAATTCATGGTTATGAAAAGGTATTTCCAGATACAGCTAATGACTTGGAATTTGTGTTTAATCTAACAAACCACACTGACTATTGAATTTGTGTGTCTGTGAATATAAAGATTTATTGTCCCTGGAGGTAATTATTGACCTCAACATCTTATCAGTCAATATTTACCTCTTGGGCCAATAAATCTTGATATAACCTCATGAAAGTCAATATCTGTTTAATAGTATACATGGAAATCTGTAATGGTTTGATTACAGCCTTCAATGTCATACTGGCCAGCACACCCGTTCACATCTAAGGGATCATTCTTTCTTTTCAACATAGACTAAAACCCGATGGTTCTTATGATCATTCATCCTCGATCTAACACTGCATAGGAAATTTTTATATCATTCTTTACTTCTTTCTCTTTTGCTTACAAGTTTTGCTTCTTCAATCAACTTATAAGCCTCCTGTGAAGTCTGAGAGTCATTTAAAGCTTTTGCACTCTTGGCTCCTGTCACAACTCTTCAGCTTTATAAACAAAACTGCTTCTGTGGATAGACAAGTCGTTCAACACATGGGCCCCTCAGAGGTCACCAAGTAGGTCATTGCCCCTCCGGCACACGTCCATCTCAAAATATCTTCCAGACTCAGGGAGGATCCAATGCCGTAAGATACCAAGACAGCAGAACTGAGTATTTAGTCGTGAGTGTCACTGTTCCTCATTCTGAGCAGTCAGAAAGTGGAGGCCCACAGGTGTCATACAGCTCAAGTGTCAGGCTGGAACATCAGCTCATGTGTAACTTTGCAAGTCACACTAGTTGATTGACACTTGAGATATATGTATTGACCGGGCCACCAAGGAGGTAAACACTGAATCATTTTTGTTGCTTTATGTGCACTTTCTGAAACATTAAAAACAGTTCAAAGAATAATTGGGCTACTTTAAAGTGTCTTTTGTGTTGCTCAAGAGAAACTGTGGGCTAGCCCTTAGATGAATCAGAAGGACAGCCTTCTCAGAGGTTGCAGACTTTCTTAGCAAGGTTTCCTGCATCATCTCAGAGAATTAGCACCATCCCTGGGCCTCTTATGGCCTGAGATGAAATGCCCACCAGGTGTCAGAGCCCTGGATTGTATTTCCCTGCACAATCCATGGCACCGACCATGGTTTGGGAATCAAATGTGTCTTCAGCTTACGGTGTCTTTCAAATGGTCCAACACCATGAGATTCAGCAAATGAAGATGTGATTTGTAGCAGGTCTGGGTTTCCCATTGTCTCCATGAGATCTAGCAAGGTTGCCATCACCACTGAGGGAAGCATTTGACCTCTGGGCTATGCAACCTTTATGATGCATCCTTGGAAATGTGCCAGACTCTCCCCTGATATGATCAAGAGCCAGAAAACAAAAAATATATGACCTGGCCATCCCTAAGCCCCTGTCCCTCCCACCACCTCAATGGCTGAGGTTAGGGGAGTGCTAACACCTGCTCTGGGAAGAGGTGGAGGGAGTAAGAGTGAGGGGGAAGAATGGAAGTTCACCCATTGCAGGGGACTGGAATTCGTTGTCATAAGCATTAGACTGGGGTCAGATTGCATGGAGATTTGCAGAAGGTTGTATCTTTTCTGAGATCAATCTCAGGTAGGATATTTTGACCCCTCTGTCTATGACTTGAACCCAAAGGATGTTCCAAAGCATAATATCAAACTCTGTCAGTAATCTTTACAATTTAAACTTCTAAGATGTGTGAGGCTAGTTGTTGACATAGTCACAGAGGACTCTCTTTGTCGCTAGCAATGCCTGTGCAGCTGCACCTAGCTTACAGGACACGGTCATCTGGGAGAATGAGGCTTAGAGGCATACATTATCCGGTGCAGGAAGTGCCATAGACCAGCATCTCTAGACTTTTTGGATGCATTTATTTCAAATGTCTTCCAGTGGCTTGGAAACCAATAGTATCCAGGAGAAAATAAAAATCTTAACACATATTCCACCCCACATTCTGCCAAGAGACTATCTACTATTTTTGTGTCTGTGTGCACCCAGCCCCTGGTGGAAGATGCTAGACCATAAAGCCCAGGAAGTCAGGTTGTGGGGCTAAAATTTTCTGCAACGGCTAATCCAGATCATAACCTACACCTGACCATAGAGTCCCGAAGAAATATCTGAGTTGTAGGATATATATGCCCTTGCTGTCATGGGTACATCCAAGGCTTATATGATTTTAGGCAACAGATCCATCCAGTATACCAGTATGGGGTGAGCATTAATTGTTCTGATTACGCTGTTCCAGGTTTCCACTTCGGTCTTACTATGTGAGCAATAAAGGTAGTGAATTTTCCAAAGAATGGTGTTTAATGGAGAAAGACTGAAAGCATTTCCACTGAATTCAGGAACAAGACAAGATTGTTCACTTTCCCCACTCTTATTCTATACAATCCTTCAAACCCTAGCCAGAGCAATAAGACAAAAGAAGGGAATCACAGGAATTCAAATAGGAAAAGAGGAAGTCAAGATGTCTCTATGTGATGATGACAAGATTCTATACCTAGGAAATCCAATAAACTTGACCAGAAGACTCCTAGAGCTTCTAAACGATTTCAGCAAACTGGCTGGATACAAGATTAACACTCATACATCATTAGTTTTCCTATACTCCAGCAACAAGTCCACTGAAGAAGAAATTAGGAACTCTGTCCCATTCACAATCTCCTAAAAAAAAATACTAGAGCATCAACCTAACAAAGGATATTAAGAACCTCTACAATGAAAATTATGGAACATTAAAAAAAGAAATTGCAGAAGATCTGAGTAGATGGAAAAACATTCCATGTTCTTGGTTAGGCAGAATCAATATAATCAAAACGGCCATTCTACACAAAGTGTTATACAGATTCAAAGCAATCCTCATCAAGACAACAATGACGTTCTTCACGGATATAGAAAAAGCAATTCTCAAATTCATATGGAATAACAGAAGACACAGAATAGCCCAAACATTTCTCAGCGAGAAAGAGGAAGCAAGAGGTGTCACAATTCCTGACCTGAAATTATACTATGGGGCATATTAACAAAAACAGCATGGTATTGATATCAAAACAGAATTGAAGACCAATGGAAAAGAATAGAAGATTCTGAAATGAACCTCCAAATCTTGAACCATCTGATAAGGGGGCAAAAGCACAGAGTGGAAGAAGGATAGCCTGTCCAACAAATGATGTTGGAAAAACTGCACAGCCATGTGTAGATGACTGAAATTGGATCCTTACCTCTCTCCCTACACAGAAATCAAATCAAAATGGTTCAAAGATCTGTAAATTAAACAGCAACTTTACAATTGCTTGAAGAAAAAGTAGGATCAACATTGTATGACATAGGGGTCGGCTCTGCCTTCCTTAACAAGACTCCCATGGCACAGACATCAAAGTTAAGAATAAATGAATGGTCCTGCTATTCCACTCCTGGGCATCTTTCCAGGGGACTTAGAATCAGCACATTACAGTGACACAGCAATATCGATGTTCATAGCAGCACAATTTACTATTG